>JAPYYV010033817.1:0-15070 GCA_030522625.1 Copidosoma aretas | reverse complement strand
CCCCCCCCCCCCCTCCCTTTTTTTTAGTTCATCTCGCCCGATCGTCCCCCTCTTCTCCCAAACTCGGTTTTTAGAGGCACTCTCTACTCTGCTGTCGTGGAGCTCCGATGAAAATAGATTTTTATCATCGTTGTGCTCGTGGTCGGTGAATATATCTTCTTTACGATGAAAAGTCCCGCATGCCATCGTTAAAATTTTCCACAAACATTTTATTTTAAGTAATCGGCAAACGAACGACAGCCCGGATGAAAATGCAGGAGCTGAGGAAAAGCCAAGGGGGGGCCGGGCGAGCCGTGACGCCCGACCGGCCGACCGAACGCTGAGCCGTTCCACTGAATCGATCAGCCGCCTCGCGGAAAAGCTCCTCCGTGTTCCACCACCCTTGTTTTACCCTCGCGGAATACCGTATGCTTCGTTTTTATAACGTATGTATATTCATCACCGAAGTGCTGATCGAAAAAAGATAATCACGCGATCGATATCTCGTGGACGCAACGAAAGCAAAAAACGCGGAAAAAGAGAGCACGATAAAACCCATCGCGCGTTGGATTCTATCGAGGTAGCGTGCAGGGGAGGGTCCGAGGCGCACGGATTCATCAATCAAATTTCCATGTACAGAGTTTACTACACGAATGCGGCCGGCCAGCCCCTACTCTCTGTATATTCATGCGGCACCCACGGTAACAATAACAGCACCACCAGCAGTTATTAGCAACGATTCTTTATTTTTACCGCCCTAGTTAACATAATTTTCCCGGACGTGCTCTCCCGCGCAGCATCCGCTTTCGCCCTGAGTCTAATCGCCCTATAATCGATCCTGCAATTACAGCTAATAAAACTGTTTTCCTCATCCCCCCTCGCCACGGCTAACCGAGCTAACGCGTGTTGCAGGCTATTGGGCTGGATAAAAAGGGGGGAGGTTGCGGGTAGATAGGCAGCAGTAGGGGGGGAGAAGCAATTTTTGTATAATCCCACCTTCATTATATGGAAATCTCGTTCGTGTAAGGTAATAACGCCCCCTGATCCCTCGGGGGGGTCTGTACGAGCGGTAATGGCCGACTTGATGATTTCGACGAGGCCGCAGCAGCAGCAGCAGTGCCTGTACATACATATGTATGTATATATATATATACTTGTACACAGGCTTCCCGGCTAACGGGCGTGACCTTAATTTTGCCGAAAATTAACTGGCTTGTACCGCGCGGCTCTTCCCCCATCACCGGAAGTTTATGCGGATGTTGTTGTTGCTTTTCCGCACGTATACGTATACCTACACCAGGGACGCGAAATCAGTGCTGCCGAACGGAAGCTTCGTCCGGATCAGGTTGGAAGTAGATGTACCATTTTTTTCGTTTTCCATCCAATCATCGGAGCGTATAACATGTATACCACGGACACACGATATAATACACACGCGCGTACGAGCCAACGGGAAAGCCCCCTCGCCGTTGATCCCCCGGCAGGTCCAAAGTTTTTCCACCCCCCTTCCCCGGATGCTATACATAGCACAGCCGGGGGATTATTGCAGCAGCCCCCACGTTCGGCGCGTAAAACGATTCGCCGATCCAAGCCGCGCGAAATCGATTAAAAGCGATCATAGGTGCGGCAGTGGCGCGAGGACTGAAATTCGCGGTGGAATACACGCGAGAGGCGCGTCTCCCGGTCGTCGTCGTCGTCGTCGTGCGCGGATAAGTCCCGCAGGTCGCACGGATAGGGCGGATAACGCGCTAACGAGCCGCCGTTAAACTTGAAATTGCCCAACAATCGAAACTGCCTCCTTGGCTGCTCCTCTGTATGTATATACCCTCGCTGCGCTTGCCAGCGTTGTACTACTGTACGAGTACGTGCTCCCCCCCCCCCTCCTTCCCAAGTTTCCATTTCCCGCGCGACTGTCTTGGCAGTGGGTTGCACCCCGAGTTCTGCACTCGGCCGTGTGCGTACGCGCGGGGATCGCGCTCCGAGAGCTCGCGGCCGGGCTAATTGGCCGGGGAGGGGGGGGAGTGTGACTTTAAATTTGAACGATCAGGCGAGTCAGGGGCGCGCGGGGGGAGAGAAGGAGGGGGGCGTGCGAATACAGCCGGGTGCGTGGGATAAAGCGCAGCGCGTTTCGTGCGAATGTTGTGAATCAATTTTTATCGCTGGGAGTGAATTCGGCCGAGCCTCGGGTGGGACTAGCAGCGGCGGCTACTTTCGGTAATGGGCCGCGAGTTGGAGCGAGACTGTCGGCGAGTCGCGAGCGGAGCCCTGAGTCGTCGTCGCTGATCCCCTTCTGCGGTGCTGCGAAGAGGAAAATAATTGCCGGGCCGGGGGAAGAGTGCGGGGAGTTTGAGATTCCGCATGAGGCGCGTAAGCTCTATCCAGCATTTGGTAAACAACCAGATCCATCCATCGTCAACTATTTCGCAGAAAATAATGCCCATAAACGTAATAACGATCCACCCCGCACGGGTTCAAATCATTACTGTAACACACACACACACACACTAAATTTACAATGTAAAAATTATGAAACAACGAATAATCGACAACTGATGTAACCCTTAACATGAGTAGTTTCTAATACCGTAATGCTTTTTTGAAGTTTATTAAAAATCCCATTTCAATTAACATGTGTTTTCGAAAAATGATAGTAGAACCGGGTCCAAAAGTTTCTTGCTAGTTTGGACCTCTTATAACATAGAAAAAATCATAAATAAAGTCTAAACACTAAATATTTGAAAAACCCTATTTCACACACCAAAATATCCCGTTTTTCGTGAAATTTCACCTTAATCTAGTTATTTCGATATTTATTATTATATTATATACTTATATTATATATACTTGTACGTTATTAAAAATTACTCTGTTTAAGTTTCAAGTAAAAGATATGTCTAAGTACTCACGAAATATAATTTATTTGTTACTCTGTTGTTGATCGCTTACTGCTCAGTATAATACATGGTGACTGGACGAATGAATAGATCGCACTGTGAGCTTAGTCAGCCGAGTGAGTCAGTGGTCAGTCATCTACAGCTGAGGTGCGCACTGTATACCGCGCAATGAGCTGCGCAGATCACCTGATGTTTTGTTGACAGTATGAATTAGTCATTCATCGAGTGATCACCTAATATACGGAGCAGTGAGCGATCAACAACAGAGTAGGAAATCAGCAGATTATGTTTCGTGAGTAGACTTTCTTACATTTGAAACTTAAATAGAGTAGACTTGAATAACGTATACGTATATAATGTAGTAATACATATAATAGGTTAATGTCTTAATGTTTAGTTATTTTATGTTCAGTTATTTCATACGTAAAACTGGTCGAAGACAAAGTCATGCCTGGTCAGTTTATTCTTTAGTCAACTCTATGCCCTTTGCATCCAGAATACTTTTTCCTTACGAAACGTCATAAAAATATCTCCGTACTGATGGAAAACAATCCCCTACCCGCGAAACCGAGAACCCCTCCCCCTCCGCCCTATATAGTACATTCTGGCTTATGAAGCCACTATATACACTCCCCTGACGTATAGTCGCGCTTCCTCGCTAATCCTCTGCAGCGACGACGTCTCCCCTCTAAAGACGAATCGCGTCTTTCTCCTTTCAAAGTCTCGAATTACCGTAAATACGATTCCCGGCAATCAGCCAGCGCCACTTGGCGTACCATCATAGTGCCCCCCCCCCTTTTTTTTCCCCCCGTGACTCGCAAACGGCTGTTTACCCGAGCTCCGCAGCAGCAGCAGCCAATCGCACGACTCGCGCGCGGTTCGCGGATAACGAGTCCATCGGAGCAGCGTCTCGCAATATTTGTTCATCCGGAGTGCGACGGTATAAACGCGTCGGGGAGTCTATACTCCGGGTCATCATCATCATCCTCGTCTTCGGACGGAACGAACTTTTCCCCTCCGCGCGCACCCCGCGGCTTTTCAATTATTCACCCCTCTCCCCCGGGCTCGGAAAATCTCCCCGAATCCTCCCTCGTCCCCGACGTTCCGCCGCGACGGTCGCAATATAAATTTCCGCGGCGAAATACACACACACACAACCGCCTCCCCTCCCCTCCCCGCTCGCGTCAGCCGTCCGGGTCTTGTGCTTTCGGGGCGCTGCTTCCCCACTTTCTCCCAACTTTTTCGCACACGCGCACCGGCAAGAGATACACGTACGGAGTGCGCACCGCGCGCGAAAGATCCGCGGAGTCGAAACTTCCGCTCGAGCTTTATCCGCTCGCGCGGTCGGCCGCAGGAAAGGCTCTGATGAACGGGGTTTTGCCCGCGGGGGTTTGGGCTGCCGGGCACAGGGGGCCCGGCGCCGTTTTTTCCGGGGGGGGGGAAGTTATTCGCGGGGAATTGCCAGGGGGGTTCCCCCCCCCCCCCCCCCCCTCTCCGGCCGGCACTCGAGCCGCTGCGGCTTTGCTCGGGCTACTTGGGCGGGGGTGATTTATTTTGGCGCTCTCGTGGATATTGTTCAACAGCCGATGGCTCTTGGGGTGTATTGTTTAGCGAAGGGGGATTATTTCGATTTATTAATTTTTTTTAGTCGATCAACAAAGGGTCTTTACACGGTAAATCCAAGTGTATTGAAATCGTTGTATTGTCAAGTTTCTAATTTGGTTTTCTTTTCAGTCTAAAACCATTCGATTTTAAAAAACTAGTAGAAAATGCTTAATTAAAGGTTGATTTGCTTGTTCATTAGGCTTTTTGTGAATGTATCCAACTTGAGATTAACGGTAAAATTGTTGCAATTGTAGTTTCTATCAAAACGAATTTCTCAAACCTGGCTGCATCGTCATTATTATTTCGAACGTTGAAATATACGATATGATATAATTCATCTGTTGAATTTCCCGCGTACACCCTCCTAAATACCCCGTTTGACCTGTCAAGTACTGATTTTCAATCGTTACACTCGGCCCTCGAGAAAATTCAATAGCGCGCGCTAATTGGAATAAATAGGAGCTCGATTGAAGAAAACAATGTTGTTAATATCCCTTGATGTTCTCATGTTTATCGCCTATTCCACGGCATTGTTTGTCGAAATTAATATTCAAAGCGAGAATTTCATTGCTCTCGGTAGTAGTCGTAGTAATAGTAGTATTATTATTATTACGAGTGTTTTCGTCCAATTCATTTTAGTTTGAAAGCCGTACCGTCGAGTGCAAACGACAGTTGTTTCAACAGCGGTGATGATCTCCGGCATTGGGTGCGCGAAAATTAGCGAGTTGATAAATAAATTAAAAAGCAAATCCGTTTACTTTTCAAAGTATATTCGAGCTTCTTGAATATTACGTCGGTGCATGAAACTCCATTGTCCACCAAAAGCTGTCGGAACACGTTGAATCGGAACTTTTAAAAAAGCGATTCTTCATGGATACAATTTTTCGCGGGGTATCCATAAAATTCGAGGTATCGGATTTTTCAACGGAAAAAATTCGAACCCCTATCGTCAGCGACGCGGCACCGAGACTCTTTCGGGCATCCATCACTCGTGAAATTTTAAAAACACCCGCCACCCCGACAACAGCACGAACAACCACGAAAACGCCGCCGTAACTCGCGGTCATAAAGTCCGGAAAAAAAAAAAAAAAAAAAAAATTGTTCAACCCACTTTCACGCGTTCCACGTATAATAACGATGACGAATCATGCGGCCCGTAAAAAGTTCCGCGGCTTGATGAGCAAAAAGCAGCGGCAGCAACGACAACAACGGCGCACGCGCGCGACGCTGTGGGCAAAAGTAACGGGGCGCGGAGGAAAATTATCATCCGCGCGCGGCGGTGCGAATAAAATTGGAAACCCGGACGGGAGGACGGCGCGCATGAATTTCACGAGGAGCAGCCTGCCGGGCCCCGCGGGCGTGTGCTACGTCATACGTCTGGTTTACGAACAAAATCAGGTTCGCCCGTTCACGCGAAGGGGGTCAGAGTTTTGGACGCGACAAAAACTTGCCCGCCGTCCGCACTCGCGTACGTACCGTACTCCTGTGCGCCCGCGAGCGGACGTTGCTCTCCGAAAGTCTTGTCCAAGTGTACAGGGAGCGGCACACCGACGTACGGACGACCGCGTCTGGATTAGCCGTCGACAACCGCCAGGACTGCAGCGGCGCGGAGAGCCGGTCCTGCCTTTTCCGCGGATCGTTGGGAGCGCGATGATTATACAGGTATGCAGGGCAGGCAAATGAAATCGTTGTCCCGCCCGCGGGGGACCGGGTGAGTGCAACCGCTGGCTGTCCCATACTTGTTGTCGCAGCCACGCGGCAGTAAAAGCGGGCAGTGCGGTTGCCGCTCGAGATTGGAGCTCGGGGTTTTAACGGCCGCACCGTCTGCAGCTCGTTCGCGGTGCCGCGGCCCGAGTCGGATCGTACGCGGGAATCCGGGTTGGGGGGAAGCTAACTTGTTTTTTAGAGGGCAGCAGTTTTGGGCCCAGACGGTGCGAAATATTTTCTTCTTCGTTCCACGATGCGCGAGACGCGATACGTCGAACGCATTTGAAAAACCATTTCGCCCGCCGCGCGTATCCCAGGACGGCTCGATCGCCCCGAACACTCTGCCGCGGGAGGGGCGTCGTATATTAAAAATCGAATATCTCACGGAGCCATCGACCTACATAGGAGCCAGCAGGAATCAATCTCCGAGCGAATTAGGGGCGGGTGAGCTGCGGAATCCGCGAGCGAGGCCCCACCCCCCGACCGCCTCCTCGAATTTTAATAATGCCTAGTCAGTCACTTAAACCGTCTCCCCCCCCCCCGCTCTTGCTTCCCTTCTTTTTCTCGTCCTCTCTCTCTCCAGTTTCTTTCTTTTCGGTGCCCGGGCGCGCTAAAGTCCTCGGCATTACTTTATGCAGAGTGAAAAAATTCATATCTCATCCCCCCCGTTCTCGGGGATGCCGGGAATTACCATTTAAAGAGCCTCGAAAGCACATTTGTCAACGTAAAATGAGAATCTTAGATTTTCATATATCTTCCAAAGCCGAGAACGAAAAATGAAATATCTGGAAACAGGCCCGCATCGCGGGGGTTAGTCGAGCCGCCGGGATCTCGATAAGCGCGCGAACTCGCGGAGGAATCGTAGTTCCCGTGATCGAATCATCCTTCCGTCCGATGTTTATTTTGAAACATGTATCCAAAGCGCGCGAAAAAAAAACAAAAAAAAAAAACAGACTTTACGCTCCAATGTTTTACAATAATTCGTTTTTTCTCTCACTCTGTTCCAGGTAAGAGAGCCAACACCGCTTGCCGCGCCACGTAAGTTTCTCCGCAACACCCCGCTCGTACGTGTACAACGAGAATCTAATTAGCTCGCTGCGGGTCGGAGTGTCGAGCGAATAACCAGTAACATAAGAAAAACGCGCGCAAACAAAAAAAAAAGAAACCCGCCCCCGCTCAACTCCAACGACAGCGCGTGGCGTTATAATGCCCCCGCGGCTTGCACGCGACGCAGACCAGCGGTGCTCGTGTCGTCGCGCGCGAAAAGACGAGTGCAATCTGCGGCGGCGATCAAAAAAGAAAAAGACAGCGTCGCGCGGACGCGCGTCGGTTGTTACGTGTGCACCGCGCGCGCTTCTACTCGGAGGGGTACGAGCGTCCGCGTACGCGCGGGCCGGACGATCTTTGCGCGACGGAGAGCCGCTCCTTTGCCCCCTGCGCGCGTGTTTTGTACGAGGTATCCGCGCCGGGAGGGTGCTAAGCGCCCCGCCACCGCCGCTCCCCCCTCGTCGCCGATGTTTTTTCCCTCCTTCCTTCTTTCTCCGGAAAGCCGCTCCTCCGTCTCTCTCTCCATCTATATACGTATACGTACGTACACCTGCGCGCGTGCGTCCACGCGGAGCTTTTAATCACGCTCGGGGCGTATGCACAATGCGTACTTATACGTCGCGAAAAAGTATCCCGCACTTGCGGCGGGCACGCGCGGTACTCGTACAGTGGCTGGTTTTGCGTTTTTTTCCCCCCTTCTACCCTCTCTCTCTCTCTCTCTCTCTCTCCCCTCAAGCAGTGCGCAGCGTGCGGCTCTTGGTCGTATATCGGTACGGCACGCGCGGGACCATCCCCTAGGAACAAAATCGTCGGCCCAGGGCACCGGACCAGTTGTAGATATCCTATAAATTTGGTTGAAATCGACGCGTCGGGTTTGGTGTTTTTTTTTGGCAAGAAAGCGCGCAAAACAAAAAATTCGACCATCTCTTTGCTCGCGAACCCGTGCAAAGGTGCACAGTGGTGGTATATGCGATAAACGATGCAGAGGAGCTTTCCACGCGCCGATTCCACATTACATGCTCGTACCAGTAACATTTGTCCATGCAAAATACACGTATCAATTTGCCCGAGTGTTTGCCCCGAGCATGTACGAACACCCGACAAACAACAAACGACCCCGCGCGCAAATATACGATTCATGCAGGTCCGCGGCTCGGAACGAGCATATATGCATGTATGCAACACACAGAGACACAGCGACGAAAAGACCGACGAGGTCCAGTCATCAGCCGCGGCCGCAACGCGGGGGAGAGGAGCAATGGAAGAGCACAGACGCATCCCGTGCAGCATCGCTTTGAAGGCCCGTTCGGTTATTTCGCCCGATGCGGAGTCGGGCCGGTGCGGCTTTGTGCTCCCGCCCACCTTGGCACGCCGTGCGTTCGAAAGAGAGACGTACAGTCCCCTCCCCTCTCTCCCTCTGCGAACTGGTTTATTAGAGCGCGAGCGCGTTGTACAGCGCGTAAACGCGTGACTGCTCTGTTTTTCGACCGCGCGACGCACCCTCGCCGTAGCACGCCGTCCCAGTCGTCGTCCTCGTCGTTCTGGTACGCGCGGGGATACGTTTGCGAATAGCTCCCGTGAACTGCTGCCGGTGCTTTCGCGATGTTTGTCAATTAGGGGCTCCGCGGTTCGCCGTCTCACGGAGGGGGGATTATATTTGCCCGCCTTTGTAATTTAATCTCGCCCCGATGACGCGTGTATCGCGTTTAATTATTTGTTCATCGTACGGAGTGTTCGCGCACGATCGTCTGTTGGAATCGTTTCGGGAAAGTGCTGACGGTGCTGTTCTTTTTGTGCGCATCGGCGGGGGCTGTCCGCCAAATTATATAATTGGGGTTGGTGTTACATCTATTGGGGAGTGGTTTTTTTTTTTTTTTTTTTTTTCTTTCACCCGAGTCAAAAGTTTCCAGGGACAACTCTCGCGTCAGGGTAAGGAGACGCGTATGTACCCACTCGACAGCTAATTCATTTGGGGTAATTATAATTATACGTCCGTCCTTCAACTTAGTCTCGGAGAAGTGGTTGTATACTTTTAATGTTGCTATAGTATACACGCTGCAGCTGCCGCTGGGTAACGAGTAAACTCGGTAAATGGACGGAAAGTTGTGAATTTATTTATCGGCCGACCTTTCGAGTGACCCTCTTTCTCTCTCTCTTCTGCTCCTTCGTTAATACGTAAACTGTAATAACGCTCTTACATTTCGTTGCTACATCAGAGAAAATGTAATCGTGTTTGGGAGTTTGCGTAACATTTACGAATCATTTCCTGCGTACTGGTGGTAAAAAAAAAAAAAGTAAAGTTATCGAGATGCTTGGATATACTTGTCGATTGTTTCGCTCAAAACAGAATTCTGCTTCAGAATCATCAGATTTAAAATCTCGCGATACCCCACGATCTCCGATAAAAAAATCTCCCAGCAAACCGACGCAACGACAACTGCACGATTTACTTTTCTAAAGGCCAAACGAGTGCGTATACCATAATCCAACAACCTCCTCAGAACCCTCGAGATCCGCCGATCGTACGATCCCGACCCGTAAATCGAGCAAACGCCCTATATATACTCCCCCCTTCTCAAAAACCATCGTCGTTATACTCGTGCCCCGGCTCCTTCGATCGCGCCCCCCGCTCGCTCGCCGAACATCCACACATCATGTAGATGTATATCAGCATAATCCAGTTTGCGGCCGCGACCGCGAAGACACGGGGGCAAGCGCGTGCAGCCGCATGACCTCGACATACCACGCAGGCACACCTCGTAATATGGACGGACACAATACTGTACACGCAAGAGGAGAAGCCAGCTCCCGTCGAGGTGGGTAATAAAATGAGCGAACGTATTATACGCGCGCAAAGAGAGAGAGAGAGAGAGAGACGACGTACCCACTCTCGGGGCAACGATACACCTTTATAGGCCGTATATTATGCATGTACTACGAGATTGCGGACTTGGGGGGGTGGGGGAGGCTTGTCGCTGCGGTTGGATTTAGAGTCAGATCTGGATTTGGGGTTTATCGGTCTTGGCCCGGAGCTGCTTATATATACCCCGAGCGGCGCTCGACGTAGTATTAATGCATTGATGTATATTATATATATGCACATGATACAAATTTGACGGATACGGCTTCTTCGCACGGATAAGTAGCGGCGTATTATGGTGTACGCGGGTAATATAGTACATAGGTCGGGTTATATATGTATACCGAGGCTTGCCGGAAGGGGAGGCTCGAGGGTTTTATCGGGCGTCTTGAATTTCACCCCCCCCCCCTCCACCCCGCGTTATTCGTCGGTGCTCGTCCTTTCGGGTCTGTGACGCGGTGTCGTTTGGGCGGGGAGGAAGAACGGATCTGGCGTTTTCGTTTTGTAACGCGATGGCCGATGTCTGTTCCGTGCTGTAATGCCCGAGGATCTTTTCGATAAATCATTCGAATCGCGTGTACCCTCCTAGCCCTGGATGAATTATACGCGCGCGGGTGTTACTTGTTGGTTGATCGCCATTCGCGAGATTGTGGTGAATTGGTTTTTTTTTTTTTTTTTTTTTCAATTAATCACTTAATAGTGTTAAAAATACCAACAAGGAATTATCGTAACGTGGGTAATTTATTTCATATTTTGATCGTAACTATACCACCTCAGTCTCCATCATGGTATTCAAATGCATCAGCTACGACTCGAATCATTTTGTAATTTAAAGTGAGATGTACAATAAACATGTACCAAGAGCACGGAAAAGTTAGAGAGAAGGTGTAATAATAGTAATAATAATAATAATAATAATCCGCGAAATCCTCGGGCATAGGTGCGTAGCTTGTACGCTATACGTACATCATCCGTACAGTACCTACCTCGAAAATGTTCCAGGAGCACTCGGGAGCTCACGCAATCGCGTTTACATGCGAAACGGCGACTTGAAAAATTCACGGCAGCTGCTCGCCCGAGCCATAGACTGCAAAGCTCAGCTCCGCGGGCAAAGGGGGATTCGAGAGCCCGGGCATTAGAAAATCATAAAAAAAAGATACGCCAGCCGGCTCTCGCGCCACGTTTCTCGGAAAACACGGAGAAAAGAGCGGAGAAACAAAAAACAGCCAGACGGAAGACAAAGGAAGAAAGAAGAAGAAGACTGGGGGGCTGGACGAGCGTGCGTTCGTACCTGTATATGTGTACAGAAACGCGTACGTGTCTCTCTTCCTCCGCCGCCTCCTCGTAAAATGGTTAATCCCTCTCGAGGGCGGGTAAAAAGGAGGCGGATCCGCCGTAATTGTATTTTATCGCCAGCTCCGGATGACCCCGCGACGAAGCGGATCGCCCCCCCCCCCCACCCCCGCTTTGCTCTCGCGCGCGCTCATCGTGCTTTATTGCGCGCCCGTGTGTTTGTATGCGTATACGCGCGCGGGGGGCTTATTTTTCTTTTCCCCCCCCCCTTTTTTTGGTTTCTATATCTCTTGAAAAGTCGGGGGGTATGTTCAGCCTTTGACGGATCGAACGGAATTATCCGCGGAGAGGACCGCAGAACTCGGCCGTACGCAAGTCTTTGCGAGATTTTCTGCACGAGCGCGCGTTTGATTCCGTTCCGCTCGCCCTACCCCACTTTCCGACAGATGTTATACCTGTATATGTATATCATGATAATCACCTGTACAATAAAACCGCTCCGTCTTGATTCATTCGAATACGCATCGAGTATACCGCCTCGTCATCATAATAAATTCCCGTCGGACCGCGAAATAAGCCCGCGATCATTGCGCCGAATAGCCCGCCATTAACCAAATTACACCGCCGCGCGCCTCGTCCGATACGCGTACATGGGAAAGTATAAAAATGTATGACGACCATCGAGGGCAGACGCGCCGGCCTCCCGCAAAACAAACACACGCTGGGCGCACCGATGGCCAATGTTTACCCTCGCGATGATGTCAAACGGAGGACAAGTTGATCGTCGCCGATGATCGGGGGTGGGCTAGGGACGTAGGGATTCCTCCCCTCGGGTCGACCGCTCCCCGCAGTATTGGCACACACGCGTGCAGTATGCGAACGAGAATCGCACGGAGATGGCTGGCGAGACGCGATGTATGCCCCCTTCTCGATACGCGTAGTTTAATGGGAGAGGGTTTTATTTTACAGCGCGACGTTGGGCGCAGGACCGGAGCTGTATACAAGGCCGTTGTGCACACGGTCCACGGGGACAGAGAAGAGAGGTATCCGCTGCTGTGGGATCGAGCGACGACGTTCTCGCGCTCGTTCGCGACTCACGCGACCGTTACGGGTATATTATTTGCATCCGGTGGAAGAAGCGCGCGGGCGGAGGGAGGCATCGGATACCATTGTACCCGTTTCATTCGGAATCGCAAGAATGCGGGCGTTTTTTTCCCCTCCCCCGAAATTTGGTTTCCGAGCCCGTCCTTGCATTTTTCGCTCCTCCCGAGTCGCGAAAAGAAACGCGCGCTCGCCCGGAATTCCGATTCGCGACGGCGAACGCGCATGAACATTGCACTTCCTCCTTTCTTCCCCTTTTTAATACAATACCCGCGCGTCGCGGCTCCCGAAGCTCACGGCGCTGCATTTCGCGCGCGCGCGGTAAAATTCACGCTCGAACGTAAGTACGCTCGCGCTGTATACACACGTGTACATGCGTACGATATTCGCTCCCGAAACAAGTTTGCCGAATATAATTCCCCCTCCGCGCACGCCTCGCTCGTCTCCGTTGAATCCACCGGTGTATTAATGGGAGGCTCGCGCGCGGGGAGAATACACACTATGCCCCGAACCGATGCTCCTTTGAATTCGAACGGCCCGAGTTTGCAGTGGTGTTTGGGGGTTTTTTTTTCACTTCGCTCCGCGACGCGCGAAATGGCAGGAGAGCTGAGGCTCTCGAGAATATCGTGCGTCAATCTCCGGCGACGGGGGCGAGGCTCGTTGGAAGCTATCAGGTCCTTCCGACCCCCAGTGCTCGGGACCCCCTTTTGGCGCGCTTGATTCGCTTCTTCGGGGGGCTTGTTCTCGGGGTTGTTGCCGGGGCTTTGGGGTCGAACGAACGGATGGGAAATTTTGAACGATCATTTTTGTGTTCATGGAGGAATGGTTGTAAGGGATACGTTTCTGGAGCGACTGATGAAGCAGGGGAAATATGAGATTATGGTTCTCAGGAATGATGATACAGAAGCTCCACTCTCGCCGGGAACGAGAAGATAAGAAAAGGGAAAGAGTTCCGCGGGTAGTCCCAGTACAATTGCATTCCTCTGATATTAAAATCAAAGGGTACCACTCCTGCGCTATTTTTCGCAAGCGCGGGAATCAAATTTTTTGCATTTTCAAGACAACGCCGCCATATACATATATGTATATCTCCTTTGGGGGAGCGGCCCGCTTTGATTTTCTCCTCTATTTCTTCCCTCCGTCCATCTACCCATACCCCGACACGTATATGCGTGTGTACACATATTTTTTTCGAGCATTTCCGCCGCCTTGATAAAGCACCGCTCCCTCCCCCTCCTATATTCACCCGTCGAACGGCTTAAAAGTCCCGCGGCGTCAGCAGCAGCGGGCTCTCGGGCGCGGAAGCGACAACGAATGCACTTTTAATAAATTGCACATGCCCTTTTACCACCTGCCCCCCCGCGCCCCCTTTTCATAAAACCCCCCCCCCCCGCCCGCCCCGCCCCCCCCCCCCCCCCCCGGGCTCCCTCTTTCTCGCCGCGTTTCGTATATTTCGCCGGGCTGTGTAATACGAAGATGGCGCGAGCCTTTTTTTTCTTTCGCAGACGCTAACTGCCGCGCTTCCCCCCTCCGATTTTCTCCCTTCGCACCGTCGTTCCATCGTTCGCGGTGTGTGCATTGCGAAGGAGCTGTCGAACTTTCTATCCGTTCGGCCGTTGATGGGGGACTTTGGAATTTTCGTACCCTCGCCGAAACTAATCCTCCGCTCCGACCAACAGTCGACGCACGCGCTCTAGGTAGAAGGAGCCTCGAAAAGCCCCAGCCCACCCCGACGCTCGACTCTGCGCGCGCTGTGCTGCCTCGGCACTTTCTCCCCAACACCCTCGCGCGGCGGCTGCTAACCCGTCCTCTCGTTCGCCGATAAAAAAAATTTTAAAAGCCATCGGGAGTTCCGATTGACTTGCCGACACATCCGATAAAGTGCTGACAGTGCCCCCCCTCTCCTTGGCAAGCTTAGCCTACCGCGCGGTGCGGGGGGGGGGGGGACGTCGTCGTCCTCAAGAACGAGGAGGAGGACCGACTGCGCTTGCTCGCTTGCGGGCGATTAATCTTCGTTCGCCACTGCGGGACATTCCTGAGGCTCGGCTACGCCTCCCCCGGTATGCGCGTATGCCCACGCGTGTCGCATTCCGCGAAAGCTCCCCCGTACGCTGCATCGTGCTTTTCGTCGGTTGCGACTGTTTGCCTTATGAATGTCATTCGAGACGCGCGAACGGAGCAACGGAGCGATCGGCATTGCCGTACACTTGTTCCCGCCAAATTACGTACATGGTCTCCCGAAAAAAGGGGCTACAAAGACCACGGCATCGCGACGCGCGTATACGAGCCGCGCGAGCGTACATCATACATTCCCCTCCGAAAACTCGCGCGCGCGCGACGCGTGCCCGAAATTTCGAGCTCCCCCCCCCCGCCCCCCCCGGGAATCGTTAAATGTTTCGGTGCAACTTTTCCGAAAAAGAACGAGGCGAACGAAAACGGAGGAGAGACGAGCGGCCTTCTACGACTCTGCGCGCGCCGCGAATAGGCAGCCGAGGAACGAATTTTCAGCCGCCTGCAATTTATACCGCCATTTTTACCCGGGCGCGCGCGCGCTCCCTTCTCTCTTCCCCCCCCTCCCCTTATT
>JAPYYV010033815.1:0-11794 GCA_030522625.1 Copidosoma aretas | reverse complement strand
ATATTGAACGATGTTAGCAATAGATTGGAAGATTATTGATCGATTACAAAGCCAATACATGAGTAATACAGCGCCAATGTATTGCCCATAATGTTTATCTAAAACAAGATGCTAGAGCGACAAATGGTTATCATAGTGCATACAATTCAAGATTTTTATATTGTTTTTCGTAAATAAACGTAAACAAAGCATAAGCTTACCAATTTTCTTTTAACTTATTACGTTAAATGAAACACAAGTTTCAAAAATTGTACATAAAACACTTACGGTATTTATAGTATTCACCACGAGACATATATATATACTATTTCGCAGCATCATTAAGGGTTGATCTTCGTCATCATTAAGGAAATCGCCACAGGAAAAAAATTCAGTGTTGTTTAATTTATTGGGTAAACTTTTTTGATGTACGTACACTTTACATAAAAGTGAATGTTTACGACTCGCAGAAAAACAACCAATACGATCGAGCAAACAACATAGCAACGTAGAGCCAAAAAGGTGTGTGTATATGTGTGTGTGTGTGTGTGTGTGTGTGTGTGTGTGTGTGTGTGTGTGAGAGAGAGAGAGAGAGAGAGAGATAGAGACTTTGTATCTAAGGGTTATAAGTATGAGGTATTTTGAATCTGGATGAATTTTGAGAAAAATCTTACTTTTTCCGTGCCGCACAAAATCGTGCATGTACCAGCACGTGACAGCTGAATAAAATCTTCAACGTTAACGCGTGAAAATGTATATATATATATATATATATATATATATATATACCTGTGCGATTTTTAGGTATCTCCTTATCAATATCAATGCTAAAAAATACACGAAATACATAAAACGTTTTTCTTGACGATTACCATTTCAAATGACAAATAATTGTGAGAATTAATTGGAATAGAAAAATGCATAAGCCAATGTGGTAATCGTTTCATCAGACTACCAAAATAATGACTCAAAGTTCCGACTATGATTACATGAGCTTAGCCTTATAACAACAATAAATCAACTTAACTTATCATCTAACTTGATCACATGCGAAGCATTCTATGAATATTATTCATGAACATACTTGATAAATTTTTTGCAACAATGCGTTAATATTCAATAAATTTCATTCACAATAATCTATAGTATTCGGTATAAGTAGATTAATACAATTACCAGTAATTATTCCACACGAGTATATGCTATACATTTTTTGTTCAGAGAATTAATAATTCGTATCAAAAATATGATGGAGATAATCATGAAAAAATTGATACTTTTATTCTTCAAGCTTGCTTTATCATTGTAACAATAGAATTCAATTTTTCTATTAACTACCCTAAAGTAGCTATCCATCAAATTTCGTTCTGATGATTTGATCAACAGTTTTTAAAGGGTTTACAGAAAGGATCGCTGAATTTGTAATAAAGTATGTGAATAAAAATTGTGAAAGTTATTAAAAATCTTACTTTCTTAATCATGGGACTGATCCAAACATGCTCCCAAGTTAGCTGCAATTAACACATTATTTGGTCTTCAGAAAATCTTACGTTTCTTTCTTTCATCGATACCTGAAAGAATCACTGTTTCTCTAGACAGAGCCGAAATATAATTTTTTTTCGTTTATCATCATCATTCTGAAGTACTTTCTGCTTCTCCATTTCGAAGTTAGAAAAGTCTCTCAAGTACAATGGCCGATCTCTTATCACGATCAGATATTATGAACCGTCAATCCGCTAATATCATCTGCTCTCCATCGTTCTCTAATAATAAATTTCATCAACTTCAATAACAAAAAAAAACAACAACAACAAAAACCTCTCCTTATGCTACTCTTAAAAACCCACACATGGAGACAATCTAAAAATCTCAAGATACCAATTTGCTCGCTATCGCCGTATACCCATATCATACCCCACATACCTCATTAACAACCATACACCCATACACCAGAGAAACATGTGGCGAGCGGCGCATATCCGTGTACATACAGTCCGCACAAGACGCCGCGGGCAACTATAGAGGCTTTTGTGAACCGGCAAATCGTGTTTACCCAACTCGGCTGGCTGCTGCTGCTGCATATACTTGAGAGCCATGTATACTCCCGAAGCCTGTACCCGTGGAAGCGGTGCCGCTCGTTCAGTGCCAATAGCCCGAGGACACTTGTCCTCGGCCCGCAGCCAATTTAACCGTAGATACATACACACGCGCTGCCCGCCTTCTTCGCTCTCCCTATCGTATGCACACACACGCGCGCTGGTCCTCCTTCCTCCCCCTAGTCTTCTTGATTGGTTTGATTTTCGAGCCAGCCCAGCGTTTAATCGAGGCTTTTCAGCAGTCACTCCTTCGCCCCCTGCATTCTTCCTGTCCCTCATTTGATCTTTGAATCGTACGCGTATTTGGATGAAGGGCACTGTTTTCCTTTCTGTGGATGCATACTGTTCTTCTTTTTCTTTCCCCTTATTCGTTTTGAGGACTGTATCAGTTTCTGGCTTTTTTTTTTTTTTTTGGTCAGAATACGAAGAATCGTGGAGATTAATATTTTATTGCCGATTTTTCGTACACTCAGTTGGTTTTTTGTGAGATCGTTTGGAATAGTTTTCTTCTCACTTTCAAACCAGTACTGTTAAATTTCCTTGGGTGAGAAAGTAATGAGTGGACAAAACTGACAGAACAAAACTATCCCATCCCCGTACCGAAGGAATTGATTCGTTTCAACCATCAATGGCACAAGAAAAAAACTTATCGCAAGCAATAGAATTCCGCACGACCAAAGTATTATATGGAACAAAAACCTACAACAGACACTACCCTACAAAAGTGACATTCTACTTGGATTGAGGGTAAAATTTTTTTTGCCAGTTTATCGTAGATCTTAATATTGCGTGTATTAGGCCACATCTTTTTGTTTGAAAAACAAAAACAAAAGAAGTCCTGAATATTTAACCTTATACGAACAAACAAACGCCAAACACAAACTTCATTTAACATGCATCCACAGGGTAACTCCTACAGCTCCACATCGATGCACTCGCTTGGAAACAAAAAGTAAAAAAAGAAAGAAAAGATGCCAGCACCGCCGTTGGGGACCGAAAGAGAACGATGCGACGCTCTGAATTAAACATTGGACGGAGCACAATTGTCGTCCTGCGTCTTTCGTGTCCTGTACCTATGTGCATGCGCAAGTTTGGCCTGCCATACCGGAGAATAGCAAAAGAAACGCGCAATACAAGACTGCAGTCAACCCACTATCGTGTACGAACTCCTGTATTTTTCCAAAACTCTTTTTCTGCAGTAAAAAAACATGTAGGGTACGTGGTACAACCAGCGCATAAGAATTGATTGGATTAACAATACAGTTATTAGATGGACACAAAACTTACAAAAATCCATCATACTTTATTATTGATCATCTTTTACCATGATCATTGCTTATCATCGTACACGACAATTATAATTTCTCATCACTGCTTTTAATTGGTATTAGTTATCATCGCTTATTCGTGCTTTTACAACGAATTCATGAAATGCTCACCAACATTTTTCGCTTATCATTACTTACTGTTGCTCACCACTACTTGACAGTAGTGCTTATCTCAACTTATCACGAAAATAATGATATTATTGATTGTTGTCGTCGTCGTCGTCGTCGTCGTCGTCGTCTACTGGACGTTCATCATCGCTCATCTACTCTTATCATTCTCCATCACTGCTGAACTCAGAGATTGTAGCCAGACTGGGCTTTGATTAGTCGAAACATATGCTGATGAATTCGAAATACGAACTAAGGGATAAAAATATAAGCATATTTCACACATTTAACAGTACACACACTGCAGTCATTAATGTTCAGTAATATTTTTAAAACTTCAAGAGTCTGGTGACAAAAAAATAAAAACCAATTTGGTTCAAGAGCATCTGTTTCTGATACCTACTGAATTCTCGAGACCAAACTCAAGCTTAATCCTAACTACTGTTCTAGCTCTAATAATCGAGACTGTTGCATCGAAAAACAAATTCTTATTTTTTTTGGTCCATCAGACAGATTATTAAAAAGTATTTGATACGTGTTCGTTTATTTTTTTTACACAACCAACAGTTGACATGGATGGAGCGCATAATAGTTCATGAGTGGGACTGATGACGTCACGATTGTCCAATGTCTTCGGACAATCGTGACGTGATTTTACTCACACTCTGGAACTATTTTTTAATAATTTGTCGGACGGACCAAATATATTATTTCATGTAAAATACTAATTGCTAACCTCTGACCATCAAAAATCTAACCAATATCATAGCTTACAGTTATTTTTTAGTCATACATGAACATACAAACACAACAAGTGCCAAATAATTGTTCTGTGGTAAAAAAGTGTCATTGATCAATAAAAATACTTAGAAAAGCTGATCGAGTCAACGAAGGTGGGCGGACTTTGAACCATACGTATCCAGTATCGTACCTACGTATTACCTTAGCCACTTCTGCTGACAATTTTCTCTGATTATACGTGCAGCAATGGGAAGATTACAGAAACGTATGAGAAATGGTCGATTCCTCGGTTGCACTGACATGTCGTTAAGTACACGCGGACGGCAACTTCTTTCCCGATTCGTACAATTATCCATGACTCGTCGATGCAATTGCGCTCGTTAATTATATCGATGTGCTGTTTCTGCAGTCATTGGTTGTATATACACTTCTTTAGTACGAGTACGTCAAGTGAAAGGAGGTGGATAATGCGGTAGTGGATTATTTGATTACCATATAATATTGATTTCCATGTAACGTGTGTTGAATCGTATTAAAAATTTTTTTTCAAAAACGATCTGTCGCAAATTTTTTTTTTTTCAAACTTCGCATCTCAAATTTGTTTGAAAAAATATCGTCATCCCGGATAGAATAAGTGTGTATTCAATTGTTGAAACCATGTAGAATTCTTTTGATGTTGTCGAGTGTTGCTGTAAAAGTAGAAAATGTACGTGTGTTACTTGTTGATAAAATGACAAGCGTTATCAAGAAGAACGATTGTTTTCTTAATTTTGGTTAACTACGAAGGACAACGCGTCTAGCCTCTGATTAGTTCGCATAACTTTTTTATAACTACGTGTGATTAAATAAATTATTGATTTTAAGTACGAATCTTTGTTCAGTAATTTTTTTCGTGTTACACTGTAGCTCTGGTGGGGACTATCGTAGTTTAAAATTTTGTTTAAAAAAGTTTTATGCTACGTTTTATGTATAAAATTTTGTTACATGACGTTTTTGAAAGAAATTGTCTAAGATATCATTTTAAAAAAGGTTCGGAATAGAAGATAGAACGTTTTTTAATCGACATATTGAGAAACGACGTTTTTATGCTTAACGAAAACTTAATTGTCCACTTTTCTTTTAACTGTCAAAAAAATAAGTGTAGACGAATTATTTAAAAACTCACAATCCAAATAACGTTGTGTCGCAAAAACTTTGTTCAAAAATGTCGTTTTTCAAAGTATTTCCAAAAAGTATTGTTATACAATTATGTTCAAAAATCTTGCATCTCAAAATTAAATAGAACGATTTGTTCATTAAATTTTGCAACACGGTATTTTGGAAAAAAAAATTCAGACAAGACGTCGTTAAAAAAATTTTGAGGCACTGCCTCGGCCACGGTGTTGTAAAACAAAATCTTGCGATACGACGTTCTTCCACTATACGAAAAACAAATTGTTCCTTTTTCTTCCAACTGTCGATGAAATAAATATGCTCAAATGATTAAAAACTCCAAATTACAAAGTTGATCAACAAATTCATTAATCGAGCAATCCAGAACCTCTACAGAACCCCCTCCATTGGGACGACGATTCCCCAAGTCATCGAGAGCATCAACTTGAAAGCCCGTGGCGAAAAGAAAGAGAGGAGAAAACGCCACATAATTTCTCGGACCCCGCGGTAAAGCCGGCAAGCTGGTCTTAATAGAAAAATTATGAACTTTTTTCATCGTCGCCGGAGGGCACTTTCGGCGGGGAGCGTCGGCTCGTTTTGTCGCCTAATTATAAAAGATGGCCTCGTCTTCCCGCCCCCCTCAAAACAAAATGAACTACCTTCCTGTCGAGCGACTCCTCTTAGGTCGCTCCTGCGAACTTTTTTTTACTACTCGTCGGGTAATATTGCTGAATTAGAGTCCAGTGGAGGAAAGCAAAGTTTTTATTTCTGTAACAACGAGTGGCTTGATTAAAAATAAAAATGGACCTTACATCATTCCACTTTGGGATGCCGTTCCTCGCTCTTGAATCATCATTTGAGACGTTGAAATAATTTGTGGATTGAAAAATGAAGGTTCTTGATGAATTTAATGTATAAAATGCACCAGTACGTATGATTAGATTTTTATACCTTAATTGCTAAAGATGATGTTTGTCCAATTTATTTTCTCTGATAAAAACATGTTCTAAGCTCTAAAAGTATCACCACATTGTGCAATCTAACAATATTTCTCCTAATCGATATGAAAATATCTAATTTATAAAATATACCAAAAGTTTGGTCGGCAGAGTGAAAATCTTGCGGTCGAACTTACTGTATCTCAGTACAGCCTGCAAGAACACGTGCCGTGGAGCATCAAAACCACACGAATTAGCCCGCACTATACGAAAGTTGTATTAATTATTTTTGCCTACGAAAAACGAGCCACCTGCGAGTAACGAGCGACCACCTCGGTGACTCATGATTTATTCACCAATAGTGGCCTAATGCGATAGTTTCGTGCGCGAGTTCGTTTTTTTTTTTTTCCCCTCTCCCTCGTTCTTTCATTTCCTCGTTTCGTGCGCAGCCGAGAGGCGGGAAAAAAGCGGACCGCATTTCCATCGATTCGCGGGCCATTGATTATTGTCATTTCGCCGGGAGCACGGAACCGCCGCCGCGCCGGTCCGCCGATGCACTCGTACGCGAAATATGCCATTCCTTCTGTCTATCGCGCAAATTGCACGTTCCCCGTGAGCTTTGAGTTGCATATGTATCAGCCGGAATGCATATTGCATGGGATTTTTTTTTCATGACTGTTTTTTTCGCCTCTATCTTTTGTGTCACTGCTCATGAATTTTCTTGGATAATAATACAGAGGAAGTGCATACGTAATGAGGTTATTGATTGAATATGATAATATACAACTGCATGAATGTTAATATGCGAGGAGTGTTTGATAAACTGTATGCACAATAGACGCCGTGGTCTCTCTGTTTTTTTAGTCCCTCTAGCTTTTTTTTTTTTTTTTTTGTACAAACATCATTGTGTATTTCTGTTTACTTTTGTACAGAATACATTGTTTTTTTCACGTCCACCATTAGTATCAAAAATAACATTAATGGTAAACCGAAGATAATTTTTTTAAATGGTATAAAATGAAAGTAGATAAAACGTTCCAAATAATAATAACAATAATAATGCTCTGCACACATGTGATGAACAAACAGATTATCAATATGGTAGAACGTATCGTCCATTTCGATCAGATCTCGGATTAGATCTCAGCAACAGATTGTATAAATACTACGATTATATACCACTAAATAATGAACCTTCCCCCAATTAACGTCAACCATTTCCCTATTAAAATTTAGAGCCAAATTCAAAGCAAAACTAAGAAAAATGGTTGTACACTTTGATTATTTCTGAATTACTCGGTTCTCATTATTTCCAATTCAGAGAACAGCTGAATTTTTTGACCTACCCATTCTGTCGTGTAGCTTAACTGCAATTAACACAAAGTCACTGACTACTTATAGAAGTAACTTTGAAACTCATTAATTTCGAATTCACAATATTATATTTCCAACCCAATGACAACAATGAAGAATCATAACCACGTATGCTGACGGGAGATGTCGAGTTGGTTCCCCAAATCTAAAAGAAGTGTTGAGGTGGTTCCCAGCTAATAAAAGCCTATGGTCGAGTTGGTTCCCGGGCGATAAGACTGCTCTATACATATCCATCAGTGACATTTATTATTTTTCCCGTCATACTTCAACCAGGCTTCGGACTGGCAGTATAAAAATGTAAAATACTGGCGTATTTCAAAAAATAATCAATTTGATCGTCACCATAGAATTTTGTTGAAATAGCTTCAACATACTTAAGACGAGTGAAAGAACCACTTTGAAATTGTATCACTGCTTGCCGCACAAAATTTTCTCCCTCTTGAGTCGTCTTGGACTTTGTTTTTGTACTACGAATTTTCGTATATACCTCTATTTGAACTGATTTGAGTGCTTCTACAAATTAAAAGAAGTTTGGATTTGACGTGTAAAACATACTGAGGTTGAAGTGCGAGTAAAACGACTCACAATTGTTTGGTGTTCGACAGAGAGACGTTGAAAATTTGACCCAAATATAGGGAGGTTTAGATGCTTCATCCTTGATGTAATTATCAAGGATATAATCACAAAACTGTCCTAATGTACTGTGTAGCCATTCAATGCTACAAAATATACGCTTTTATTATGACCATAGGCTTTATCATCCGGGTACCAACTCGACCATATGCTCTTATCGCCCGGGAACCAACTCGACCATGCATATGACGTTTGGTTTATCTAGGGAACCAATTCGACATCGGCCATGCTGACACCAATCCACACCCGACAAAACATAACCTCCAACGTATATAACAGCGCGTACTCGCACCTGCCTAAAAAAGAAAGAAAAAAAAAGAAAAAATAAATAAATATAAATACGAAAAGCTTGTCCCCGCTAATCAAGGCGCCCTGCCACAGCTTAATCCACAGCTTAGCGCGCCCTGCAAGCTCGACTTAAATATTCCTTGTAAACTTCCGCCGGGCCAACATCGCCGGGGATTACCAAATGGGCTCGTCGGCTTTCGCCTCGGTATATAACATCCACGTAGCGAAATAGCGGCGAGCAAGACGATAAGGGCTAGGAGAAGCAGGAGCTAATATTCTTCAGCTCTTACGTGCAGCAGAGGGAGCGCTGGGCGGATTAGGCTCGGGAAGACTTTGGGAATCGGAAGTTCGGCTGATGGAGTTTGGGGAAGATGTTTTTAAAAATAATAATAATTAATGTATTATTATTATTTATGGATATCCGTTGATAGTCAAGAGCTGAATAGTAAGGAAAGTGAGAAAAAGGTAGGTTCGTGTACGTTATCTGTTAAAGAGGACGTGAGAATCGGAGAGGGGCCCATCGGGGATCGTTTGCCGTGAAGCAAAGACGCGTCGGAGGAAATCGCCTTGGTAATTAGGAGCCGAGGGTTGGTTCTCCGATGGGAGAGTTGTACGGTGGAGAAGAAGCGCCTTGACTGTTTGGATACAGGGCTGTGAAGGTGGTTCACGACAAACAGTTTCAGATATTGTGCAGAAGCAAATTTTGAGAAATTTAAATTCAACAATAAGAGACGATAAGAGTATAGAATATTTACGACAATGTTTGCATAGTGCTATGCAGATTGTTTTCGTCACATTTGTTTTAGCTTGTAGCAATCATCGAATATTTTTATGTATTATAATGTGTATAGAGGCTACTTTGGTAAATAGGAGAAATAAGATAGCGCACAGTTCTGATACTATCAGATATGCCTAGGTTGACTTATCAAAATATGAATAATTCATTTTGACATGTAAATACTTGCATTGAAAGAAATTATTTGCTCCATTTTAATCCGCTAACGAATTGTAGTTGAATAAGGATTTTAATAGAAGCAATTACTTGTTGATTCGCTGTTTATGAATTGAAAGGTATTAATGTTTAAGGTTGACTTGACTTAAATGTTGAAGATCATTTTGTAATTGTTGATTTGTAGCCTCAAACCGTTCTTAATAAATTATTATCTATGTGCAATCTATGTATCAAAGTTGTTTTTGATGTATTAAATTGTTGGAACCGCAGATATCGAGTTGTGTCCCAAATATATAAAAAGGGTTGAGTTGCGTCTCGGTGGTTTTACCTTATGGTCGAGTTGCGTCCCAGTCATTAAGTCGATGAGGCATAACAATTCTTCCTTCACACTTTATCCAGGCTTCGGACTTGAAATATACGTAACCAAAACGTACAATGAAAATTGTAAACATGTTTATTTACTTCGCTGAACTTACTTATCCTTACTTTGCTGAATTTAAATTTTATACGAAGAATCAAGAACATGTTCTAAGTATAGAATACAAAGATGATAATGTAAGTGATTTCCAAAAAAGTTTTACTAGTGTAGATAACAATATTTTTTAATGTTTTAATATCTCATTTTCAAACGTCTATTTTTTTTCAGGAAGTGTCCAAGAAATTTTTACCAATAAAGTGATTAATACCATTTAATATTAGAATATCTCCATCTTAGTATATTATTCCCACTAAACAAAATTACAATTTTTTTAAACATGCCATTATTTATACTGCCAGTCCGAAGCGTGGATAAAGTGTGACGGAAAAATTGTTATAACTCATCGACTTAATGATTGGGACGCAACTCGACTATAGAAGTCATTAGTATTAGTATTATCTTACGGGACGCAATTCGACCCCAGTCGTTAGACCCCAAAGTTTCGAATGGGAATCTATCGGGATTCAAAATTTGCATTTGTATTGAATAGGGTCAAGGAACTAGGTCCAGTTTAACATTACGAAAATTCATTGCCTACGTGTACCTACTTTTACTAGTTGAATTTCATGCTGTACATTATTACAATGTAGTTTACTGTAGCAATCGAAAATCACATTGAAAAAAATGTGTTTTAAAAACCTTAACTCTACCAATCGTAATCTTCCCACATTTCGTTTGCCATGAATAAATAATAATTGCCATGTAAATACAGTGTGTTTTTCCCCACAATTTATTATTTTGTGCAATAGTTGAAGAATACACAAAGTACACAATCTTGACTCTTCAGACTATACAAGATACATTCTAATTCCGATTGTCATCCTAGAGCACTGAACTGTCGAGTCACTCGTGTCTGCCGCAGTCCCAGAAGACGTCATTATAATGCGTTGGACAACCTATCGTTTTGCTTCCCATTGTCCAACATAAAATATGCTCCGCATGCTGTCATACGAATGCTGAACAAACAATCATTACACACGGTACTTGACAATAGAATACCCTCTAATACTACATGAGAATAACAACAATAACAACATACCTACACATAAAGTATTGTAAAGTTTGGCTCACCAAACAGTATGGACAAATCAATCCCCATGACGTATAAGTACGGTAGAAACAAAGTTTCATCCCACGCTCGTCCCAACGAAAACTCCAACCGCGAACAGAAAAGCGAAATAGCAGCGGTCGTCACACACCGGGCGGTAAAATTTACTATTTGCCTTAGCCCATGTATCTCCCGCTGTATAATTCAGCAGCGGCTCGAACTGTCTCTCCGCTACTTCGATAATAGCAATTACCCTGCTCTCCTTCCTGAATAATACGAGCACGCGATGCTGTCGCAAGACCACAACAACTTCCCACGGAACTTCGGGGCTCGCCCACACGTGTGTATACACACACGTACGTATGGTCGTACCTTTGTCTTCCCGAGTTTCCTTTGCAAAAGATCCCTTTTACCCAGATAATAAGGAAGCAAGGGGGGAGGGAGAGAGAGAGAGCAATGTTTCAAGCATGAAAAGGAGACGTCGCGGAATCACTACACACACACACGGTCGTGCGCCAAAATGCAAAGAGCAGAAAGTGAGACGCGACGCTAAAAGTGCAGATACAAAGACACAGAGGGGTCGCGAGGTGGACGGGTGGGGTGGGGGGCACAAAAGTGAAGTGTGTATGTTTTGAGAGAGCGAGTGGTATTATATCGAGCATAAAGAGTATACGCGTCT
>JAPYYV010033792.1:6017-17616 GCA_030522625.1 Copidosoma aretas | reverse complement strand
GGTTGGGGGGGGGGGGGAGGGGTGGGTTGAGCCCCGGGTGACCAGGGGGATGGGCGAAACTACGGTCAAGGGAAAAAAAAAAAAAAAAACTGAGCGCGTGTGTTGACGAACGAGGAGTTTTTGACGAAAGGCGAAACAAAAAAATGATATCCGTATGCCGCGCGATGTATTCTCTCCGATGGTATACACGCTGCGCATACCCATTTTTAGAGCCCGCGAAAAGCTGTATATACACACCCTCGAAAAAAAGCGACCGTCCGAGCTGTAGCGCTTCCCTCATCAATGCACCCGCGCTGTCCCCGCTCTGTTTTTTCGATATTCCTTCGCGCGCATTTATATATACGTATAGCGGGGAGGGGCGAGCGAGCCTACACAGCGTTAATTAAAAAATGTCCGAGCCCCGGGGCTCGCGAAAAATAAAATTCGCGAAAAAAATAAAAGACCCGCTCGAGGGGGTGGCGGAAAAGCTGCAGCCTACGCCTTCCGCTGTAAAAACAACAGACGCGCGCTTCTTTTGCCGGCGAAACTGCCGAGGGCGTCTTAGGTGGGGTGCGGGGGGGCAAGGCCGCGGGCGGGCGGGGGGGCGGTAAAACCGACGGCTCCCTCCCGGCCTGTCCGAATCGCCGAAAAAGCTGCGGCGCTGCAGGCCGAAAGGGCCCCGGAGCCGTATGCAGCCCGGGTAACTTTGGTGCGCGGACAGTAGCGAAACGGACGCGCGCGTGTGTGGGTATACGTGTAAGGGGGTGCATTGTATCGCTCCGCGTATAGAGTGTATATACAGCGGCGGCGAGGGCTTATATTTGCCGAAGCGACAGAGTTGTTTTGGAGTCGGTGCACGAGTGTTTGTCAAATGTTTGATCAAAATGTTTGTCGTTTCCGAGGCTAAGAGCGCGCGAGCGGGGGACCACTGCCGAAATTAAATGCTAGTCTGGATTGCAGGGTGTATACATGTATTGCATGTGTGCGCTTGGAAGACGAGTGGCTATATATGGGGACGAGGAACATGAAAGGGAGAGAGGGAGGGGCACGGAGCTAACTGATGAATGTTAAATTAGAGCTTTATGTAGGGAGTTGCCTTGTGTGGAAGCGTGTTTGTGCATACGTATAATATACGGTGAACTAAGGTGGATTTTGACGGGACGCTAGAAGCAGCTTTTAGCTTCCTGTGTCCCTGGAGTCTCTGCAGCGCGAATTTTGAATTCTTTGACAATATTATACAAAATAATAATCATATTCCTAAAATTACCCTGTTTGTGTATGAATAATAGAACACATTTTACTTACGTATAAATTGTTCCAACTTAATCAGAATCGCAATTTACTTTGTACTAACAGCATAACCTCTTAATTGACTGGACGCAATGCTAAAAGCGGCCTCTGCATGTTGGGAATCCAACAATGTTGAACTTCATGTTGACGTTGAAATTGGCTTTCAGCATCTCGTCAAAATGTATCTTGTATAACCTGTTGTCAAAGGCACTGCTGTAGTATTGTGCTTGAATCAAAATGGCGTCTTGCCGTCTTTACGTCTACAACAACACTGACTGTCACGCACAGAAAAGCTGTGAAAATTCCAAAATCACGATATGAGCAATGCGTGGCGTAATGGCGCGATCCTACGACGCAGGTTCGCAGCGCATGATCGCGCTAGGGAAAACCGCGCATTTTCTGCGCGACAGGAAGTGCGCCAAGTTCAGTATGAGTCAGTACAGTTGGAGACGTGAGGACAGCAAGACACCATTTTGACTCAAGCATAATACTACAACAGTGCCTTTGACGACAGGTTATACAAGATACATTGTGACGGGATGCTGAACGAAAATGTCAACGTCAAGATAAAGTTTAACATTGTCGGATTTCCATCGTCCAGACGCAGCTTCTAGCATCGCGTCCAGTCAGTTGAGAGGTGATGTTGTTTGTACAATTGAAATAATTATTTTTCAACAATTTACATTTGCCAAATGCGTTTACGTTATCTCTTTTGGTATATATTTACACAAATAGAGCACTTTTAGACTTATACATGTTATTTTTTATTAAAATTGTTAAAGAATTCAAATTTCGCGCTATAGTTGGAATATAGACGCCATAATGTTGGAAGCTGGTTCACGCGTCCCGTAAAAATGTGTACCTTTTAAGTACGTGCACTTCCCCTTCGTGTATAAATCAATATCTATCGTTAGGCCGTGAGCCTCGAGATTGTCATGAGAGAGTCCAAAGGCTTGGATTCTTAAAGCTCGGCACTATATCGCTCTATGAACGCAAACCTTTCTATTCTCTTAGTCCAAAATTGATCTCCGTGTATATAGGTATGGAACACTGGGCTTTTTCATTTGATATGATCTATATACGCATAAATTTTGCATAAACAAACAAGCAAGCCAACTTTTACGTATCGCAGATCTTCTACATTGATTATTTAAATTATTAAGTATTGCATGAATAGACGAATAAGACAAACGTAACAAAGAGAGTCTTTACATACTTTTTGAGATATATAAATTATGTTTCAGTAAAAAAAATTCTGTATGAATACGTACTGCAAGGGGTCTTCATAAATTTTGTAAATTAATATATGTATAGTTTGTATTGATAAACATACATATGAAGGTAATAACGCACTACGGGGTATTTTTGTTTATTTTTTCAATGGATAAATATCTTATTATTAAAAAAAAATTTTCTACTTAGTACCATGATTAGTATTTGTATATTATTTCAATGATTGAATTATGTATTACTTAACAAATTAATGAATCCCTAAGTAACTGTCATTGATCTATTAAATATTTGTTGAAACACTCCTTCCTAAAATCGATATACCTACAAAATAAATGAAGATGCTTTGCAGTACGCTAATTTATTTATAAATATACTCTATAAAATAAACCGAGACCCCTTTGCTGTACGTATTTATATTAATAAATTATACTAATAAAAAGGATTATTATTATGAAGAAGTTTTTTTGCGAACAAGCTCTCAAGTAGTTAGTTACAGATCATCAAGAAAAAAAATCATGTATATTGGCCATTGTATGAAAACTAGAAAATACATCAGTATTCTATCTGAAAGCGAATCAGGACTTTTAATACATGAATTGCTTATATTGGAAAAAATTCTACTCTGTGACACTAAACTTTATTCTATTTAAATAAACTTCGGGCTCTAATTTATAAACTAAGATTTAATGGAAAGTATCCTTTCGTTAAAAATTTTGAGATAAAAAAAAAGTAATAATGTCGAGGGTGCAGTTCTCTGAATTTAAATTTGAATTTGAATTGAACTTTATTAAGGCCTTGTGGTTAAACCATGTCTGGCCCTCAAAGTGAGCATACATTAAAAATACATAATAATAATAATAATAATGATAATAATAATAATAATAATAATAATAATAATAATAATAATAATAGTACACAATGATAATGATAAATTCGTAGTAAGAGGTACAGATAACACTGGTTTGTCTGAAAAGTTAATACATGTACACATAGAAAACTAAATTTAATAATTATGATACAGAGGAAGTAGCAGTAAGTGGTGCTTATGTTTGGAAACATACAAAATATACTTAATATTAAAACAACGTTTGATATAAACAACGCAGCTTACGCAGAGTGATAAAATAGTATGAAATTAAATGATAAAAAAAATGATACACAAAATTAATTACGTCGTAAAGAAGTAGAGCTCTGCAGAGATACTTGTCAACGTGGCGCTACTGCATAACTTTATTTTTAAACTGTTCGATCTATAAATCATCAATCCATCTTTTTCTATGATAGCAAACGTTGTGGATGATAAATCCAATTTATTCATCTATTTATATTTCCTTGAATTTTTCCAACCTCCTGGCATACCAACAGACGAGTTATCGTTTTCAGCGCCAAGTTAAATATTCGCGAACCACCGGACTTGCGCGTCCGACGGAATTGTTGTGAAAAAACACTGCGTATGCAGCAGAGAGAGAGAGAGAGTTGGAGTGAGAGGGAGAGACTTAGAGCCGCCCGAAAAAGCCGGAAAACGAACGCAATCCATATGCAATATACGTGTACGGACTCCGCCAGCCGCTTGATTACCTTTCGGGTCATCTGAGCCTCCCCGTCTGCTCTGCAGTTTCGATTGAATTTCGAATTTACTCAGTCGCGAGCGTTTTCCTCTCTTTTTTTGCCCTTTGAATCGCGGTATCTATACCGTATCTCCGAAATTCGGCGAGTTGACGAACTATCTTTTTTTTTTCTTTTTTTTTTTTTTTCATAGGCCCACTTCCGCCAGAAAGATTGGAAAAATCCGATATGCGCAACCATGACTGTAGATTTCGGCGATTTTGTTTTGTTCGACTATTTTCCGAGCGCTCTCGAAACCTGTCAGGATATGCGCATTTCCCGTCTATCCGGTGTACAAACGAAAAAATCATTTTTGGCCAACAACTGGCAGTCACACCAAAATAGCCTACCCCCACACATAAGTTAATAATCCCATGAAATGTGTCAATTAGCAGGAAAGCTGCTGAAAATATTTTTGCGATTAATATCGAAATCGGAAACACACGGGAGGAAGGCGACGTCATTGTCAATTTATTTCCGTCATCCCGATCATCAAGCGACATAACCCGCACTCGAGAGGATGACTCTCCGCTCGGCAAATAATATTCCCCGAAAGCTTTCAACCGTACACACCTATATACATACATACACGAGCTGTCGGATCGCAGTCAGCGAATTCCGGGCGAACGAAAAGAAGAAAAAAAAAAGCCAACACACCGACCGGCATTAAAAGGGCCTCGTTTCGCGTAAATAATTAAGCGGCTGTACTCCAAAAAAAGCACGCCGAAAACATTAACCGAGAGCCCGGCCGTGTGTACACACGCACGCACAATAGGCTCGCGCGCGTATTTTCCTCGCCCATTGTGTTGTCAACCGTATGTATATAATGTACGAAGCAAGGGAGAACGAGGGCCGTCATCGCGCTGCAGCACCGGCCGCACAATGGGCTCTCCGCTCGTGACACGCGGGCCTGTACTATACCAGCAGAAGCGGCGGATTGACTTTTTCCAAATCAACGGCTCGCCCGAATGATCGCGGAGTGCCCCCCCCCCCTGTCGTTCTCAAATATTCGAACTGCCGCGCCCGGGCTTTTTTTTTTTTTTTCATACTCGCACAGTGCGCTGGCATTCACAATCATCGCATTCACAATCATCGATGGTTATTCACCTGTTCGTGAAAGTGTATACGCGTCTGCCTCGCGTGCCGAGTCAGCCTTCTTCGCTTCTTTCCGCTATTGTGCGCGCGTCGTCGTCGTTGCTTCATTGTCATCGCGATAGAGACTGCAGTGACTTGAATTTTTAATGCAAACACCGTGAACTGCAGTCGCTTCGTGCCCTCGGTACCGCCGGTGGAAATCAATTCTCAGACACTCGAGCGAAATTACTCCCCGATCGCCCGAAAATGCTAGATATCGATGAAAATCAACAATCATTGGGCGAACGGAGGGAGGGAGGGGAAAAAAAGTCCAGTAGCCCCCGACCGTTCAGCCCGCAGTCGCGCGTCCGTCTGTGGTGCTCCTCCGAGCGCGCGATATGTTATTACACGCATCGCGGGGCCCCGACGATCGGTCCCTTTCAGCGCCGCATAATTCATCCTCGCGCACAATACACCCGTCCCAACTGACGTCCGTGAACATCCCCCCGACAAATCGATTGTGCGCCTAACCGATCCGAGCCTACGTCCCCGCGCGTCTGCGAACCAATTACGCGCACCTCGAGAGTGCGAGGGCATCAAACGCGCTTGTCGTGCACACATGTATATGTATAACGCACGGGGCGCTAACTAGCAGGGGCCTGATTTTTTTTTTTTTTTCTACTCCGATGACGTGCGCCTGACGGGCGGAGCTTTTGTTAACTTGCATAGTGCGCGCGGACTGTAGGAGAGGGAGGAAGACGTCCGCGGTGCGATGGTATGCAGAAGCATAAGAGCCCCCGATGATTGATATTTGTTTATTGTGTACGCGTGATCGGAGCGTATTTACTTTGGGCTTTCGTAAGTATATATGTATACCACATCAGTCGTCAGTCGCTGGGTTGCGGGCTAATTTGGGAATTCTTATTTTTTTATTGTTACGTGCGTCCGCGGAGGGATATTGTATGGGCGGGTTGGGTTTTGTGTATTTCAATGCCAAAGGTGTGATTTATATAAAATACGTGGGAAAAGGTTCTCGGTGGCTGATGGGCGTGTTTCTGTGTATTAATTATCCATTCAGAACTCGCATCACGGTATACACGTGTTTATAAATGACTTCGAAACACGAGGTATTTATTCTTTCATCTTCAACCTGTGGTACTATAATAATTCGATTCTACTCGTCTTACGTGACAGAGAATGATGAATCAGTTAAAGCAGCAACAGCAGCTCGGTAATATCTCACTCGGACGAAGAGTCACCCCAGACGCGTCCATCATCCTTACAGCGCCTCGCTTCGGGAGAACGGACCGCGCTCTGATACTTACAGGAGAGACCGGACGAATGAAAAAAGTTGCCGGGGTCTCTCGAGGGAGGCTCGTCGAGTTAACGGACTTGGGAATAATCTTCATTGAAAAAGTTCGCCCACCCCCCCCTCTCCCTTCCTTCGAGCCTTGGAATGCCAAGTTGTCTGCCGCTGCTGCGGGACTTTCGACGCCGCGATGTATAGGGGCTCGATGAACTTTTTTAAGCCTTCGTGTCTCGGGAGGGAAAAAATATGCAAAAGGGAGGGGCCGGCGGAATCGCCAACGCTGTCGGAGCGAGGGTGAAAAGTAGAGAGACGAGTCGCTACGTTTAGCGGATTTGTTGTATTTGCGGAGAATCCTCGGACCGTTTCGAAGAGCATATCAGCCCCAACACTTTGTACGATGAATATATGACAAAATGAAAGGGGAAAAACACATTTTCCGGTCCATAAGTAGCGTGCTCGAGTTCAGGAGGAGTAGGGGGAGAAAAACACTGAAGGTAGGTACAAAGGCGGAGAGGAAAGGCACGGGGAGATCTTTTCATCTTCGCCGACGTGTGTGCGCGCATAAGCATACAAGGTGTCGATCAGTGCCATTCGATTCGAGAGCTATAGGTAGCAGCAGCAGCAGCAGCTGATGTGATGTGCTCCGCGCAAGTACATACATAAGTATACACGCTCGCGCGTGTTGAATTTTCGAGCGAACATCACGGGGGCCGCGCCGTGTTTGCTCACGGGATTTGCTGATGGGCGGCGCGCGGAAAAGGTGCGCGTGCTCGCAAGTTTGGTGTCAGATATGCGCGTCTTTGTCCGGGACGGGATATGTGTTCCTGCGCTGTGGGCGAGGTTTTGGGCTTGGGCCTACTTTTCCCCCCTTTTTTTTTTGGAATAGGAGAGGTCGAAGGGGCGCGTGGGGGGGGGGGGGGGGGCGGGGGGGGGGGGGGGGGGGGGGGGGGGGGGGGGGGGGTGGTCATGGTGTCTGTGTGATCGTCTTTTGGAGATTCTTGTGGGTTTAAAATAGTGCGGGGTCGTTTATTTCGGAGCGTGGAAAAATATGGATATCGGGCTGATTACGAGGACTATTATAGCCCGCGTTCTTGTATATTCGTGTGCTGTACGTCTAAAAATGGTAAAACTGATAATGACACTAATTTGATTAAGTTATCCCCTTATAAGATGTCGTTGGAAAAAAAAAAGAGATCATTAATTTGACAGGTTTTATCGACTGATTAACGTCATCACATTTCTATTTAAAAAATTGCTCATTTATCTTCTCGATCGAGTGATTCGAGTGATATATTCTCGTACAATAATAACAGCTCCTCGAATAACTCAGAGTTAACGTTGAAGATATAAATGTAACACAGGTGATTGACTCGCTTTGCCTGTTATTTTTCAATATTAAACTATTTAGTACTGTAAAGCAATGTTCTTATAATATACGGGGAAGACTATTTATAACAAACGTAATGTGAGCATCATTTCAAAATATTTAGATCGATACGTCAAAGAATAAAAGATACTTCAAGCTGTTGTAAAATACCGAGGTCCAGTCGGTATAGAGTTGGTCCTGAAACCGCTAAAAATGACGGTTCGAGGCATAAACTGTTCTGTTGGAAACGTATAATATAAGCAAAGGCGTCACTTCATAATGACTCAAGCCAAAAGGTTTTTGTACGATTGCAACTGTATAGTCAGCGATTTTTTTTTTTTTTTCTTTACAAACAAATGTACCAATGCATGCTAATGTACGAATAATAAATACACTGTCAAACTAGCTGTCAAAAAATGTTGTCATCCAACATACTCTGGTGCATTAGAAGCTTCTTATTTTCGAATAGTAATTTTTTAATATTTGCCGACAGCGAGCGGCAGTCATTAGAATAATACCTCACTGCTGTAGATTAAATACGAAGATTTACAAAGAGAAAAAAAAACCGCTCCTGACCTCCTCCCGATGACGGTGGAGGCGCCGCGTAGGCAAATCTCCTGGTCCCCCGACGCGCGCGCCCGTGTATATACGTGTGTAGCGCAAGCTATTAGTCAAACACTCGAATTTTCATATAAGAGCTGTCAGTCAGCGGGATTATTTATCTCCCCGGCGATCGCCCTCCGACAGACATCATACCCGAGCGGACTACTATACACCGGACTCTCTTTCCTCCTCCCCCCCCCCCCCTCCTCGTTTTCGCCCGCTCGAGGCTTTCGTATAGAAGAAACACTCCTGATATTCGCTCTGGGACATCGATCAAGCTCCATGATTGCAAATGTTTGATTCCCCTTCGAGCAAGCCATGCTATCGCGCGCATAGGTCGCTGATGTTCTCGGGTCTTGGGATGCTGCGCTTTCTGGACTCGTATCATACGTGAGATGGTCTTTCCTGTCTTTTCACTGAATAAAATTCGAGGATTTTAGAAAATCACCATACTCGATCGCATGGTTAGGTTGGTTGGAGTGCCGTTCTTGGTCATCAAGTTTTAAATCATGGAAAGTTACTCAAAGTCTTTTTTTGTTGACTTCGAGAGTGTGCAGCTTCTTGTATAACCTTATAATGTAAGATGAATTGTATATAGTGTGATTAGCTTTTTTTTTAATCGTTCTAAATTAATTTTACCGTCCATTATACCTGGTCATTGATGAAATTTTCGTTGGAGTATCATAAAAATACGAGCCGTTCGTTTTCCGATTGACAATGCAACAAGTTTATTCAATTATCTCCGCAATTACCTCATATCATTGAAAGATCCGGTGTCCGCCGGAGTGTCTCATAATTTTACCAATCAAGAATACATTTTTTTACGATTAACCCCTTGCACGGAAAATAATTACACCGCGAGACTTATATAATGATCAGCATTGATATATTATTTTCACCACAACAAAATAAATTACAATTTTTTCCACGCTAAAGACTCGAGAGTTCGCGCAAAAAGCAATTTAATCAATCAAGGTCCCTGGAAAGTGCCAGGGACGCGCGAGACAATATCGTCGCGTGTGGAAAAAAAAAAAGAAAAAAAAAAGCGAAGCCACGTACCAACACGCGTACGAAGACAGCTATATAGACTGCACGAGCTGCACAGGCCGTAGAAGTAAAGTCACAGCCCCGACAGGGGCGCGCGGCGACAAGAGCAACAACAGCGTTGTACAGTATAGCACAGTACAGAGGAGCAGCGGGAGCCAGTGTCTTGCTCGGGCACTAATAAAAAGAGGCGAACAGCGTTTAATAATTCGGCTCGCTCGCGACGCCGCCACCAACATCTGCCGCTCGTTCTTGCAGACATACTAGCACACGCGCGCAAACACCCCGACGGCGAGGACGACCCCCTCGTCGTACACATCCTCTCTCTCTCTCTCTCTCTCTACCCTTTTCCCTCGCCGCACCCCACATACTCGTGCATACACGTCTCCTTACACGCGTACACGTATCCCCTCTCCTCCTCCTCCTCCGACGCGCAAGCTTTAATTAATCATTTCGCGCCCGATACGGCGCGCTCTTCCTTCGAGCCTAATTGAATTCGCCGATTGCGTTAATACGAGTTTAATTTAAATCAGCCGAGTTCCTGCGGCTCACTGTATCTCCCTCCTCCCCCGTCTCCTTCTTCGCTTCAACCCTCGCGCACCCCTTCTCCCCCTCCCCCCCGCCGCCCGCTTCGATAGCGCGCGAACGCTTCTCCCCAACGCCTTTTTTATCCTCTCTCTCTCTCTCTTTCTCCCCGGCTCTCCCCTGTTTTATTGATCTTCGCGCGCTGCCGCTGCTGCAGCCTGCCGGCGGCAAAACGCTTCTCGAACGGCTCGCTAAAAAGGTGGCATCGTTATGGCGCGTGTATATACGTACGCGCAAGCTGCTTTCTTTTTTGCCACCGCCGCCGGTGCTGCTGCTGCTGCGTTTCTAATGAATTGCAATTTCCTACCGAGCGTTTCGTGCGTGGGTTTGTGTTCCTCGTGCCCCCGAGTCTCTTTTTCCTGCGTTATTACTGAATAGTTGACCGCGTCGTGAAAAGTGCTCCTGGTACCATTAGCGATTTGCTTTATTTGAATGAGCGTTTGATCGTTGTATTTGAATGTGTGATTTTTTCATTATTTCTGGTCTCTTCTGCGAATGCAATCCGAGCCAACGCGGTTCGGTTGGTATTACAGTAGAGGCAGAGAGCTTCGATGACTGAGTGGTTAGTGCGTATACTTACGTAGTCTGAAGAGATCATGAAGGTTGCGGTGGGAAAAGTAAAAGATCCATCAGCGATATTGAATAAAGAATTGATGGCACGAATGAATTTGTTTAAGCGTCAAAAAGCGAGCCATAAATAGTGCTGGAGTTTTAATCCACGATTCCCAAACCAATAAGACATCGTTATAAAGTTGACATTTCGTTGTATAAAGAAGATCAGTTTATATCCCACATTATAACGTCCACCATTGCCACACCCAGAAAAACCTCTTAATCGTAATCAATCGATACAATAAAAATTCTAATTTAGAAAAAGAGGACAAGTTTTTAAAATTTGACGAGTTACTGTACCCCCAGTAGATGGACAAGTTAAATCAAATAAGCACAAGGCCAAGGGTTAATGAATTAGATTAATTCAGATATTTTATTTACTCAATGTAAGAGTTTTTCTTTACGTAAATTATGTGAATGAATAATTGGAAGAACATCTTTATTCCAAAGTTAATATTTGTGCATAAGTACGTATAATTTTTATGCAATCAAGAAAATTTTGCTACAAATATCGTTCATCTACTGTTTTACGTTTATATAGGTGTAGGATAAAACTTTTGAAGGAGATTCCTTGTATACCCATGCTATTTTAAACGAAAAATTGAAAAACATTGAGAAATTCTTCAACAACCAAATTTTTACCCACGTAAACGAAAGATGTACTATCACAGTACCACGCATCATTATCTTTCCACTATTATTGAAATAAATTACAAATATGAAAGTTGAATGAAATAATTTTCAAAGAAGTAACACAATACTGGCTCCCAATGAAAAACGCATCAACAAATCCCCAAAGTATCCCGCGCCTCATCGTTCCCACCCACGCGAATAGGCACACCTGCCTCCTGAAAATAATATTTTTCACCATCCCGCCCTTTTGAAAAAAAAAAAAAAAG
>JAPYYV010033788.1:0-10007 GCA_030522625.1 Copidosoma aretas | reverse complement strand
AGGGAAATATTTTTTTAAAGTTGAGCTGTCGAACTTCTGGTTTTATTATTAACACATTGCTCTTTTAATTTTTGTAAACGAAGACAGTTGTGTTTATTGGCATCTTTAAGTTTATTTCTCTCGATTACTTTTTTTTATAGACCCAATTATAAGTAGAGGATCTTTTCAACCTCATCCTGTGCAAAGAAAGGTGAAAAATGTTGTTTACGAAGAGACAAAGTTGTATTTGGATTATTTGGATTCAAAGAAAATAATACAAAGTCTGTTAGAGTGTTTTTCATATTAGTGACAAGTTTTCATAAGACGTTTTGTCGCATCATCATAGCCTTCATGGTGGGGTAATAGACTCGTCAATGACATTATGAGTACGGGTCGTGGTTCAGGACACTATCTACCGCAGGAATATACCACTCGAGAAGGACAGTAATATCTGGTGTAATCGCGCGATTTATTTCTACCATTTAAAATAATATCTATGCCTCTCCCACAAAACATGTTTTTTTTTATGTTCATAAAAAATTCAATACGGGCTTTATAATTTTATTTACTTACTACAGCAAAAATACCAAAATTAATAGTAACCCTGGTAAAATATAAGAATCCATAACGCTTGTACTTCCTTACAAATTAGCTACATATATTACAAGACATGGCAATCATTATTATATATTTATGATCACCGTGACTAACGAATCACGCTTCACCGCAAATTCACAAGTTGTTCAAAAAAACTGTGTTTACTCACAGAATGAAGTTTTTGAAAGCAAAGGGACGCTGAAGAGGCGCACTTACCTGAAATATAAAAGAAAACAAAAACATGAAAAATCTTTATTATTAAACACCGAATAAACTCTATCGGACGAAAGCAAATATACCAAGAAACAATTACATCCACGCGCGCGCGCGCGCGCGAATAAAAAAAAGTAACCCCGCCAGCGATCGATATTTAAAACGGACCGCTGTCCGTCCGATTTTTCGAGCAACAGCAGCGGGGCAGCGGCGACGTAGCTTTTTCAGCGATTTCCGCAAATCGCCTCGGGCATCGGGGGAGAGAGAGAGAGAGGGGACGCGACGCCACTGTCGTTTTAACTGAAATGCAAAACGAGCGATGGGTATCGTTTTTTCGTCCCCGCTGCTACTACTGCTACAGCAGTTTCGATTTTCCCGATTCTCCCTCGGGCGCCCAAGTAAATATTCAGCTTTCATCAAATCGAATATTACGGCGAGCGAAAAAAAAACACTCGGCCTCTTTTATTTTTCCTTCCCCCGTGGACACTTTTCCCATTAAAAATAAAGTTCACCCGGCGGCGCGTCGATTACGCCTCGAGCAGAGAGAGCGAGCCGATTCAATTAGACAGGCCCGGGGACCATCAATCCGCGCGAGCAAGCGAGCAACTTTGCCGGGATCCAATCAACGAAAAACTTCCCGCGGGCGGAGAGCCGCCGCAACTTTTTCCTCGAAAGTACAGCCTGGCGAAAGAATCCGCACAGGAGTAGAAGAGCCCGACCGCCGCCGCCGCACCCCCAGCGCTGTATATTAATGGAGCCCGGCTCATTTTCGCCGAAACCCCCCGCGCCTTTCTTTCATCGGGAGGCACCACCCCCGTTCGACCGCAGCCGTTCCCCGACGAAGATTTATCACGCTCGGCGGGCAAGCGGGACGAGCGACCGCACCGCGCTGGTGCTGCTTCTCCCGTGACTTATGTCCTTGCGCGTGCGAGTATCCGCGCAAAATGGGCCAGGCCGGAGCTGGGGTCGTTCCTTCTGTTTCCTCTTTTTCGCCACTGCTGTTTTTACACTGGCCCTTTCGGAAGTTACGCTTGTAAAAAGGTCGGAGCAGCGATATTTATTTTTTTCGTACGTTCCGAGCGTAGGATTTTCACGCAGAGGGGCTGCTCGTGGTGGATGTTTGCTTTTTTCAGAGTGCTCGCGGTCCGGTCGTTGCGAAATTAAGCAGGAAGCGGCAGGTCCGATGCTTTATTTCAATATTTACTCGGTCAAGGACGCTCGAGTTTGACTTTCCCGGCAAACAAGCTTGTCCGGTAATTGATTTCGGGTATACCTGTGGATAATATATATATATATATATATATTATGTACATCGCAAGGAGCAGGCGCAAAGGATGAGGTCGTGCATGTGATATGCGTTTCAAAGCGGGTCAGCAGAGCGACTTCACGGAAAGTTATCGGTCAGAGGTTTTTGGGAATTTTTTCCACCTTCTAATAGCACCTTCGCCGCTTGATTTTGGCTCTCAGGTGGAAAAATAGATTCCGCAACTCGATCGTTTACGGACCTCGTTACGTCCCTCGCCTTCGGCTCGGGCCGCAAACTACTCGGTCCGCAAATCTAAGCCTTTCCAAACTCGTACGTAATCTACTATTTTCACCCGTTTTTCAAGCGGACCTTCTTTATTTGCAATATGACGTGTGCAAACGAGTGAGAAAAATCGAGATCATTGTGAAAGATTGTTGGGACAAGCTTTTTTTCAAGAGAATTTTTTATGTTAAAAAGGAAATTGATGAATCGAAAAAATCATCTTGCTGTCATTGCTTTTTTCAATAAAAGCTTATCGAAAATTGAAAATCGGAAAAAATAGAGATTATAAAATGAGTTTTGAGGTGAAACTTTTCGAGCCGAAAAACCCTATCCGCGTCGAGAGCCACACATTTAATCTGGGCTTCGATAGTTCGTCGAAATCAAATTCGACAAGGTTGAATAACTGCCTACATGACTTTGAATTGACATCGACATGTTTCTACGTTACAAAAATTCCCTGTTCTCCGCAAGTATAACGAAATAATTTTCAGGCACACCGACAAAATCAGCATCGCACTTTAACGCTCCGAAAACGCGTGGACGCGAAGAGCGCACCCAACCCCCACCCCCACGGCGGATCACTCAAAGCGCGGCCAGCGAAATAATCGCACGCACAGGCGCGCACCGCCGATACGTGATATCGCGAACCAATTAACCCCCTTCCGTTTCTCCTCCTCTCGGCCGCAGGTACTGCTTCCGCGGCCTGGTTTATCGGGGCGGCGGCGCTCTTCTCTCTCTCTTTTTCCCTCCCCCAAGGTGTGTGTGTGTGTGTAGCACGTAACGGCTGCCTATACACCCCAGCCAAGCAGCACGTACCTACAGATGTATATGTACACGTTCGCACGTGCACCGCGCGCGCGGGGGTTACTTATGTACTTTCATCGTCTCCTCCTTCGCCCGAGCGCTAATGTTCGGCCCGAGATATTAATTCCGCCCGGGGGTACTTTCCCCGCCCCCCGCTATCCCCTACACCCATTCCTACTACTCCCGAGCACCGGCGTATCTCACGATTATTTTTCTCACCCTCCTGCAGCTCTCCTCCCTGCTCTTATTTTCATGTGGGACGGGTGTGGGGAAAAAAAAAATTCGCGGCGTGCGCACCGCACCTCGCGCTCTCGGCTTTAAAGTTTAAAGTCGCGCGCCCCGCTCGACCGAGTCGCGGATTTAAAGGTGGAAATCACGGAGCTCGGTGTGCGTGTGCGCGCCGCGTGGTGGACGAGGTCTGCTTGCTAACTGTGGCGGGTATCAATCTTTTCGATTGAACGCGACAACCGATAAGATGCAAAGCGCGACCCCGGGTGCATGAATCATGCGCGCGGGGAAAATAATAAGTACATGATATTGGAATCAAACTGCTCGGGACGTTAGGCGCAAGAGGTTCTAGGGTATACGGGGTTTCAAAGAGAACTCGTTGTTGTTGTTGCTGTTGGAGTGTTGTGTTTTGCAAGAATCCGGGGTCGGATGGGTCTTGGGGTGATCTTTGAATATTTTCAATATCAAGCAATTGTATTTTCGCACACTTCAAAAGATAAAAACAAAAACAATTGTCACACGTCGTATTTTAAAGTTACAGTCACAAACAAATTAAATACCCATGTCTCCAAAATAAAGAACCGGCATGTCAACCCGGGCGTTTTAACTTTAAATTCCGATTGAAAAACAAAACCACACCGGCATTTTTTTCTGGGATTTCTGGGTAAATCGTGAACAATTTTTTGTTTTTCGAAACGCGTCACTGCCCACTAGGTATACTTACAGTCGGCAGGTTATAGCGCGATACCCACACTCTGCGCGCGAAAATCACAGCGTCATCACTCGTCACACCCGCCCCATCATATTTTCCTCGCAATAAAAAAAAAAAGAAAGTTACACGGCCACAACCGTTGCCACGATACATTCGCTCGCGCAACCCCCCAAGCAATAAACTTTATTGCCAAAAGATGATACCCCGAAAAATCGAGAGAAAAAAATAACGTTTCGGCACGCGAGAGCCTCAGGGCTGGAAACCTGTAACAGGGTCTCCATAAAAGCCGATACTGTAAAATGGATGATGAAAAGAAAAAAACCCGTACGGATACCACGCGCATCCCTCCCGATCCGAGTGAAATTGGATAAGCCTAGGAGCGGGCGTGCACCTGCTGATGGCGATATCGTGAAAATCCGTTCGAAAGGCAGTTTCCCTCCACCCACCCTCGATGAAAAGACGAGCGAGCGAGCGAGGAGGGCCCCTCCACTTAGACTCCCGCGGAGGGGGCCACAGCAGGCCGTTCATTCATGCGGGGCCTACGGTATGAATTTAGCCTACGGGGTCGGTCGCGCGCGGAAAAGACAAGAGGGGGGGGGGGGGGGGGTGGGGCCCCCCGCGACGAAGGTCGACACGGCACGCCAGAGCGTGCATCAGGGACGTAACTGCCAGTTGTCAAAATGCGAAGCTACCCCCTCCTCCTCCTTTTCCTCCGTACAACGTCCATACCAGTGATGATCCATACGGAAAGGACGTTCGGCTTCAATTAACAAAACGTTTCGCCCGCGCTGCTCCCTCCTCTGCCCCCCAGCTCCAGAGAGACCTTCGATCCCAACTGATTACCATTTTACAGTTACTCCGCCGCCGCGGCATCGCGTGCGTGCCTACAGTATATACGCTCTAGATTTGCCGTATGGGGAGGAGGAGGGGCAGTCGGACAATTCGGGCGGGGGAAAATGGCACGGCGGGCATAAAGGGTGTGTGGGGGGGGGGGGGGGGGGGGGGGGGGGGCTGTATAACGCACTAGGCAAGCTCTGGTTTATGGAGTACACAGGGCGGCTCGAAAGTTCACGCGCGCCGGAGCCGCTCTACGAGGGGGGCTGCCGATTCCTCCTCCGACGTTGCGCTCTTTTGGGAGAGTTTATTGTCGGGAACGCGCTTTTCCGCGTCCTCCTCTCCTCTCTTGCCTTTCCGGTTCGGGTGCAAATACTTTTGATCCTCCGCGCGGGGGGGTATCCTGTGTTAATCGATCGATGATTTTTTTGAGATGGTAGATTGAAAAATGGTGATACATTGATTCGATTTATCTCTGAATATCCCGAAAACCAAATACTTTTAATTAAACTTCAGGGGCCGGCGCGCGAAGCCCCCTATAGGTTTTGGCAACGTTGATGATGATTATGATGACGATGGTAATATTCACTCGCGACGGCGAATTAATTATTTCGACGGTGTCTATATACGTGTATGCGTGAAAAATATCAATAGTGCTCGCGCCGATGGCCGCTTTCGCAGGCGATTTAATTACCGTTGATTAATCAATCAATCCCGCGCGAGCTGCGGATTTCTCTGATACGCGCATCATCATCATTCGGGCTGTACGGAGTACAGAAATTTCAAAGTTCACTAGCACACGCCAGAAGCCATGATCGCGCGGGACGACTTTTATTCATATCCCCGGATACAATTCGTTTGATTAAAACTTGTAACGCGATCGATCTGCTACATATGCTGGGAGAGAGAGAGAGAGAGAAACGGACCTGGACGTCGTGATTAATTAATCGGACGACCGCGAGAGGTCGAATCGTATTTTTACTCTTAACTTTCGGACTGCCCTCCCGACGCTGATGATGATATACCACACACCCGTACGGCAAGGCTTGCGCGCACGTCTCCCCCCTTTCGGCTGAATACGTCAAATCGTGCGTGCAAGGGTAGAGGGAAGGGGGGACCTCCGAATTAATTTGACGGCGGCGTGGCGTAACACACACACTCCGAACCGATCCGCGACGAGATGTACGCGCCGGCCGAACATTTTCCAATTTGTTCGTCAGTCTCCCCCCCCTCGGCTCTCGCGAATTATAACCGCGAGCGTGTACTTTTCCAGGCCAGCGTGTAATAATTTCAGGTCGAAAAGCGACACTCGCTCCAGCTCTCATCCACACACGTATACACAGAACGCGACCCCGCCGCTCCATCCCCCCCCCAAACCTGATGTACACCCCCGATTACTCGATATGTATATGCCGTGCCGCGTGAAATTATTGTGGCGCCGCATGCGATGCACGTTTCCGAAAAGCCCCGCTCATATGTACCAGCGATAGTGTTGTATGGCAACGATAGCGCTGTTGCGCCGAACAAGCGTAATGGGTCTGTCGCGCTCCCTGACCCGTGTTCATCATCCGTTTGACAAACATTTACCCCCAATTTTTCAAATACCATCTCGACTGTACTCGTACAATACTTTCTCAGAAAAACATCGACGGCAATCCTATGGCGGTTAATTCTGTTTGAATAAAAAATACCAAGAAAAAAGGACCACCAGCACAGTTGATGTAACAATACATACCTACCATGTATTACACGCACAGGCTGAAGGATAAGCTCGAGCGATCCCGAATCAGACTAACCGAGCGAGCGAGCCCGGGCGATTGGCATTCCGCAGCCGCGGCGGCCGGGGCTCCCGAAATAACGCTCCGAGGGAGGCGCGCGCAAAGAGATCACGGGAGGAAAGAAGGCAGAGAGATTTTTTTCAGCGTGTGTTCGCGTTGACGTGCGCGCACTGCGAATCGAGTATACCCCGGGATTGCGCTCCCGCCTGAAAGCTTGGAGAGGGGGGGGAGGAAGCGAGCGAGCGTCGATGGCCCGTGCGGAGCGAGCTTGCGTGTCCCGCTTATGAAGGAGCCACTTGATTTCTCAAAGTTGGCCAGACGGAAATTCTCCCGGGACGTTCGGAGGTATTCAACCAGCCGGTCGTACCTTTTGTTTCCTCTCCCTCTTGTGCATGCTCGCTTGCTTTTCCAGCGGAGAGCTAAACTCCTTTCTCGGAATGGAAATTCCTACCCGGGAATTGGGGGCGCGTTGCGCTCCGGTGGTGGTGGGAGAAGGGGGAGCTCAAAAACGCGGAACGGGTTATTTTTAATCGGCAGTGACGCTGATTAAATTGCCCAGTTGCCCGATTAATTGGATGGTTCTGGTTGTTGTTGTTGTTGTTTCGGTGGTGATTGTTGTTGGGATCGAATTGTTTTGGTGGGAACGTGCAGGTTGTCACGATAGGCTCATGTATTTAAATTAATGGAAGAATAGAGATGTGCATGACGAAGCTCAATCTACCTTGTGAAGAAACAAAAAAGTTTTATTGAAATTTCGGGGGGTACTGATATCGATTTGAGGGTTGTTATGGATGTTATTATTACTGTACGTCACGAGATATCGACGGTGAATCGAGGTCAAAACGTTTGAATAGAAGGGATAATAAAGCTCGAAAATGAACATTGAAGTAATTAAATTTTAATAAGTCCCTGTACGTGAAAGGTACTTATAAAACATTGAAATTGATGTTTAATGATGATTATTCAAATTGAATGGGTAATCTGGTATAGTTACATATTTACCAAAGTAGATGTAAATTATACTTAGTAACACACCAGGGAATAACACGATGCCACTGTCAAACCAACTTCTACGACCGTGTGTCTATATATGTGTAATCATGACCATGCATCACGGTTGCGCAAACGTCTACACTGTTAATTAAAATTTATTGAGGCAATCTGACGCGCGCACGACGTATTAATTAATTTTGAAAATACGATGTGAAAGTAGTTACTGGGACGAATATCGAGCAAAATATTAACACACCTCGAAGCTTGAGCAAGATTAATATGATAAATAATTACAAACCCCAGATCCCTTTTTTGATAATTAAATTTTCCAGCTTTAAGGGCATATGAATTGGCAATTTAAATTTCAATGCGGGAAAATTTCATTCATCACGGTAAATACAACCGGAACCTAAAGCTGCATAAGTTTTGGGAACAAACAAAAAAAGAGAAGTGAATTGGAAAATCGAAATCGAAGCTGATCAAACTAGTTCATTATGAGATGGAAGCTTGTGCATTTCACTCTGTTCTTTAATCGCACTCGTCACATAATCGCTAATGATATTAGAAGGAAAAGAAACTCGGGAAAATAAAATCATTCACCCGTTGTAAGGTCGGATGAGGACTTTCGAGTTTTATTTTTCCAAGCCCTTCTTTCACCAAACACTCGAAATCTCGTGTATATACCTTTATCCGACTGGCAGCTCTGGAGCACGGCAGCAACAAAAATCATCTTCTGATTTCAACCATTCCACTTCAGGAACTTTGAAGGTTTCTCTGCTGCAATCAATTCCTGAAAAAAATTAAAGTGTAAACATTAAGTTCACATTGTAAAAGTAATTGCAATCTAAAAACTTAATTTTTATAATTATAGATTCAAATTATCCTTTACGATATTATGATGAAACTTTTTTAAAGAAAATCTTAAGCTTATTCATCGAAACCGTGAGTAGTTGTGGCATTTCAACCTTTTGAAATCACTAATTATTAATATTGACACATGAACGATGAGTTTTTCATTATATGAATGTGAGATCATTGTGATTTTAAAATGAAAAATTGATAATTTGAATTTTGTTTAAGTATTTGAATTCTGTTAGACTGAATCAATCAAATTACAAAGTTGATAATTCGAATACTATTACACATTTATAACTTGAATATGTTGTAAAGTTTCTTACTGAGAAGAGAGGTAGACAACTAAATGTGTTGGATGCAATCTCGCTACCTTCCATGGTACAGCTGTATGGTATGTGGTGGGTAGAGCAGACTTGTATGTTGTCTCGTCATCCAAGTAACACATCTATAAACAAAAACACTTGAATAAGTATTAAGGTATGATAGTGTACAAGTAAAGTTACTGCTTGGTAAAGAATAAATTTATACAAAGTTATTATGGTTGGCAATCATGATTTTTGCTCTCTCCGAGAGACATCCAGCCCTGTCGAAGACGTCCTACAACTTGAAAAGCTTTTCGAGGCCGGACCGTCTCGAAAGTTTTTGACAATACATGCAGATGCGCGGCTAAGTCTGACCTCAGTGTATTATTGGACTTGGCAACACCTACGCACAAGGAAAAACGTAACGTTTTCATGATCTTAAAGCAGTGTCGAAGGATGTATTGAGCGAAATAAGAGAAGGTAGAGAAAAATCAATAAGCTTATGCGTCTCTGATGCGCCATGTAATTACGTACCCAACAGATGAGGGATGGTGGTTCCCAGTGGATGAGACCGAGATTGTGTCCAAGTGCATCTATAACCTCAAAGTGTACAAATGCATCCATGGAGCGATTCCGGACAGATTTCCAGGTCCTATTGAGTTGATTTTCGATAGTTCACTTCACTTATTGGCGAACGAAAATGAGACAGTAATTAGTAGGAAACGCGCGGATCAAACTTACGAAATCTTCGAGCCCGGTTAACCTGTACTAGGCCCTGGAGCCTGGAACTCGAGACCCCGTGGAGACGAACCCGCACCGGAATCGCTGGGGGAACTATGTCCGCACCGGCCGCACCGTAAACATGCTCCATCTCCTTCCATCGGTAGCAAAGCGAAGCACTCACGAAATCACGTCCGAACTGCGCCAAACTCCGGCGCTGACTGAAGAAAAAGCCCTCCCGCTGCGCTCGGCGGCCGTTTTGACCGTTACGAAAAAAAAATCCCAAATCACCCCCAACCTTCCATCGACGATTACTCAAAAATAAATGCATCGATCGAAAAAGTGAGAGGTGCGTTTTGTTCCTTTTTCGAAGACGTATCGTTTTATGCCCCATACATGTGCGAAATCGGCCGCTTTAGTGGAGAAAACGCGAGTGGAAAAATTTCGTTCGCTACCATAGAAAA
>JAPYYV010033786.1:0-18760 GCA_030522625.1 Copidosoma aretas | reverse complement strand
ACGTATACATTTTCAGTATTAGATTCATGGAAATTTCAAAGTACATCAACCCTACACATGTATAGACGGATGTTTCGCAAGTGTTAAAATTTTATTATCTTTTACTAGACTACAAACAAAAAGAAAAAACATTTTATGTAAACGATTTTCATCTTCATAGCAGTTCCACATCTGTGAAACATATAAGACCATTAAACTACAAACTTCTGGCCTAGGTAGTTAAAATTATGTATGAAAAGTAAGGTACATTATTTTCATATTTTAAATTTTAGCCACGATGCAATTTTTTTATTTATTTATTTCACAGCTAAGAAAAGAAATGTTTACTCGTCAAGTTTGTATTTTAAACTTAATATTTAGAAATAACATCGGTAATTCAAACGCAGTACCTGCATACAGCCCATGCACCCAAAACTTATTATATACGCAGCTAGAAATACATACTACACGACCACAAGATGCTCATTCTCGTCACGAAAACAAGCATTGAAAGAGAGTGAGATTCCTAATCCGCACGTGCGCACAGATGCTCGTATGATGCACATTACAATGTGAGCTAGTTGCAGGGAAGGCCGTTGTTGTGCCGCAATCATCGTCATTCTCGTCGACACTGCTGCTATTACGCTTGTGGGTGCACGTGCACCACGAACTTTGATATCTGCCGTCGACAAAATTATTTTTACATGTATACCGAACGTGCAATTATCCTGATGTTATACTGTTCTTTTCCTCTGATTCGCGAGTTTTTGGTCTTGTAGTATTATGTATGTTGTTTAGGAAATCGGACGCTCGATTGGAGACGCTAATTGGCTTCTTTGGTTTAGTAGGGTTGCCACAGTGCAAGAAAAGACTAGAGTCAAAAAAACTTTGTACTTGATCCATAGAAGAATCTTGAAAATGTTAGTCTTGTCTTTATTTTGATCATTTCTGAACGGAAAAACTTTTTTCTTGCCATTTTTTGGCGTTATTTCGAGAAATCTTGGTCTTGTAACTTAAAGTAAACATTTTTCAACAATATAGTCCTCAGTGTTCTTTCGTCAATTAAATTGTTGAAATTTGTTGTTGCCCTTATCATTTGTCGTTTATTGCAATGGTGAGTCGTTTGGTGATGAATCAAATGCAATTCAACCTAATCTCATACGTATATTATAAAACAGCTCATATTTTACATTCACTACAAGTGCATAGTCTTCATTTGTTTTTAATTGTATTATACTTAAGCATTATACTTATAAATTTAATTGCAGTGTATGGACACTATAAAAGTGCGAATATTTTTGAGTTGTTTTGAAAGAACATTAGTCGTTTAAGTATTGAAACCAAAATATACAAAGCATCACTGCAGATATAATAAGAACTGTGTTCATACACAAAGTTGGTTTGCTACTTTAACATAAGCATATTGTATTCAATTGTATTTTTCATGTCCGCCGCATAAAATAGTTTTCTGAATTTGGATGTAAAAGATGTTTTAAACATTCATAAACAATCAAACTAATAATGATATTATATTTATAGTAACATAAAGATGTTTGTTATAACAGTGATGATTGCGATAATGGAAGCCGTGATTATTCATAAGGTATTGTACACATTTAAGTCAAAGTATGTGTGCCTTATAAAAATTTGAAGATTCGAAATTTTACTGAATGCGCTTACAAACATCTATGTACTACATAATATTAAGTTCAACAACCAATGATATGCTAATACAAGATGGGACAGTACTTGCAGGAGAAATTATTTCGAAACGTATAGACTACAGATAGTGAGTGGGTTAATTATTGAAAGAATAAAATTATCTGAATTTGTGTGAATAAGTGAATGATGCAGTTATACCTAGGGAACTATTGGGCAAGGGTCCAGGCCTACACGGGATAACTCTACACAATAACTCTACACCTATATCTTACATCTATATCTTACATGGTTCCACTCTAATATATATAGTTATAATTATGTGGTGTAGAGTGCTTGTGTAGAGTTATCCCGTGCAGGCCTGAACCCTTGCCAACTATTGGAGCTTTTAATTTGTTTCTTGGTAAAAAAATTTCGATAGCACTGCAGATGGGAAAACTGATGCAGAAAAACTTTATGCGTTTCAAACTAGCGAAGACAAAGTTGTTTTAAGTATTACCCACTGTAAGGAAATAAATTGTATATTTAAACTTGAATCCAAAAAAGCTATAGTGAATTATATCCAAGTAAATGATGTAAAAAATTAGAAAATAATGGGATATAGTTATTTAAAAAAAAATTTCAAAGAGAAATATTTTAAGACTGTATCAAATCTAAATGGAATATAAAAAAAACTGCACGTGATAATGATAACTAAAAAATTTCACATCCATACATTCGCTTGACGAATCAGTTTTTTTGGAACGATGAATAATTATTGTAAATAAAGAAAGCCAAGTTTTGAGCCTGACAAACGCTTATTTTTATAGTTATCTACAATCGTAAATTGGATACATAGCAACTTTAAACTTTAAATCAATACAAATTTAAAGCTGTGCGAAGTCATGAATGATAATGTCCTCAAAGAAAAATAATTGTAGTATTGAATCATAGTTATCTGCAATTTGAAAATTTTTCATTAATAGAATGTATAAAAATTGTAACATACAAATTATAATGTATAAATGTGTAATCATTTATAAAAAATGTCTTGAGATGGCTAATTTTTTTTATATCTTACAGATTTTTGTAGAAATATCATTTTTCTGACTCGCTTCTTGGTCTGACATATTTTGTCTTCCAATAAAAATTTTTTACCAGAATCTTAGTTTGATATTGCCTCCCAAAGTAACTATTTCCTATATTATTTATTCTACGTAATATGCATGAAAAAATTCTTTTCGATTCAGTAAACAATCATGCACACAAAATCAGGGACCAGACGATTAACGTCACTGTTTTAAAAACAGCAGCGACTGCATCGCTATCGACTACAGCTTTTTTTTGCAGTCAAAGCACTTATAAAAAAGAAGTTCATAGACGAACGAAGGAAAAACTTGATCACGTATGCATGCACTGGTATATTAATTAGCCAAGCAATGTCACTCGTCTGAAAGCATCGCCTGAGCTTTTTTTTCTCCTGCGCAAAAAATTCTAAGTAATGGGGGACGAGACGCTTCGCGTTTCAGTAGACAAAAAATCACCGGCTGTACGATTCCAGCTCTTGTGCGACTGCAAACTCTTTTTTCGAGGATCGATGCGTGAAAAACTGTTTTCTGTTTTCAAGGAAAAATATATGTTGTTGTTGCTATCGTCTGCCGATGAAATTTTGATTCCTCATAGAAGAAAATTTGTATTGGTCAAAAATTAAGTTTCCTTAGAAATATGTCAGAAATGTTTTTTATAGTGTTTGGAATGAAAATATATCATTTTTTTTTTTAATGTCTGTATGTGTGTGTTTGCATACAATCAGTCATTTCTCCGGAACTCTCCGAACGATTTTAATGTTTGGTTTTAGATCCTCATAAGGGCTTGGATAAAAATTGAAGTTTCATACCTTATTAAGGTTGTTATACCGATTTTTTATGTCCAATAAGCGGTTTTTTGTTATTTTTGTGGTAAACAAATTTTCATACGATTTCCTAAATAGTTATATCTCAAAAAGTATAAAAGTATTAAAGTAGTTTTATTTTAAATTTTGCATCATCTTGCTACGCTCTTTTATTCCTTTTGGATCAACGAAATAATAAGATTTTTGTGTTAATCCGTCATATATATGAACTCATAGATAGATTTTATGTATTTGGGGATTAAAATTTTTATTTTGGTATGCGCTGTAACATAAAAAAAAATATACTTATGTACCTCAATTAAGTTTTTAGTACGATTTTTTTAATTCCAAAATATAGGTTTTTGATGTATTTCGGTTGAAAAAAGTATAATTCAATCCAAGAAATAATTCTATCGAGTAAAGCATAAAAATAACCTTATTTATCATCGTTTATCGGTCTGATGCACCATTGTCTTATATTTTTGTTATTGTGGTACTCCGATTAAAAAAAAAAAAAATAACTGTAAATGAATGCACGATAATTCAATAATATTTTTGCTGAATGTTTGTTACACTACGTATATCAACTGTATTAATAATTTAGCATGATCGAAATAAAATGATTGAGTAATTAAAAATAAAACAATTTTTGTCATGTTTTTTGTACTATTCGGGTGAAAAAATTCTAATCCCATTTTCAAAATAATTTCTTTTATGAGGCATAAAATAGCTTTTTATTTTATTTTAAATAATCCTGATACGGCACTTAATTTATTTATTTTTACAAAAAAAAGCAGTAGAATAGTTTTTAGAAGCTTTTTGCTAATTTATTAGCAGCGATTTTTTGAATTAAGATTGTTATTCACCTGTATGTGATGGCTTTCCAAAAGTCTATTGTATTTCGATAATATGTCTATATTTTTAGATGAATTTCCAGTTCTGTTTGTTAGTAGTCCTTGGGTGAAGTCCCCGGTCTGTTGTTTGGTGGTCCCCCCCAAATGCCGGGGATGATTTTTTCGTTTTTTCCCCCCCCCCCCCCCCTCTCCCCCCGTGTGGACTTTGTGTAAATCAGAAATTTATCATAATAAGTATTAATATGAATATTTACTTTAATTAGTTAAAAAATATCTTAAACGTCCTCAACAAACGGAACTCCTTCAGCTACCCAAGCTTTTATGTCTCTGATAATGGGTAAGTATAGGAGCTGACCTTGGTTCCTCGGGAATCTCTGAAGGGCCTACAATTTTGAATTTTATAATCTTAGTAGCGCTGAGTATTCAGCAATGTTGATCGAAGAATGCCTCAATTAACGAAAGGCATCGTGGTATTTAAAGAGAAGTGACTCCTAATAAAATAAAAAAATTTTGTACCTCAACTATTAGGTAAAAATAATCTAAAAGCTAATGTTTCTCTCCTAAAAGAATGAGTTACACGTGACTGTCGACAGAATAACTCTTGATCTGATTGGTTGAGACTAGCTGAGAGCGGTTAAATTTAAAAACAAGAATTTGAAAAATTGAATAAAAAGTAATTTAAATATAAAAAAATGAAAACTAACTGTTATAAAATAGCTAATGATAATGATTTTATTTTTCTTGAAAAGTAATGGAAATTAATGTTTGGTTAATAGTTGGGGGTTGGCGCGCGAAGCGTGCAGGGGGCGGAGCCCCCTAGTTAGAATAAAAACAAGAGTGTTTAGTCATACTTAAACTTATTGCCAGCCCTCCTCCCTCCTCCAGCGTAAACATCCGTATGATTCAACCAACCCCCCCTAAAACTATCCACGATATTTGGGTACGACCCCTTATTGCGTTACGTAGAAAAGTATCATAAAAATACACGGGAAATACCGTGTGGCATAGGACTGTAGTGAGAATCATTGAAAACATTGTATGTGGCGTACATAAGAAGTAATTTCTTTCAAAGAAACTTATCAATAGATACAACGAAAACTGTATCTGAAATGTTTAAAGAAACCATACGCACTTTAATAAATCGTAATCGGAGAATGGTGAAGATTGAAAGAAGTTCCGATGATTTTTCGTTCTCCTTTCTGAAATCCAAAACATTTCGCATTCACGAGACCAACTGTTCCGCGATTCGGCTCTTTCCTTACGTATAGAAAGACCTCACCCGAGCTGCTCCGCAGTTTCTTCCCGACATTTAAGAAAAAGCGCATCCCACAATGCACCCAAAACAACTCACAATATCCCCGGAATCACCATTCATGTGCTGTCCCTCGTGGTTTCGTAAGCCGCACGAAACACGCGCGGCGCATACGGCAACGTTGTACGTTGACGATCATTTTTTTTCTCGTTTTCCCCCAATACACTTGCCCAACTGGAATCGCCTCTGTTTCTCCCATTGGGCGAACCGATCAAAGTTCCTCCGCGCGCGTGTACGGGTCCTTTTTTCAATTTTGCAAGCGCATATGATAAAACACTCGTATACGCGCACGCGGAGGAACGGCCCCTTATGAAACGAAGGAAGTCAACGCAACGGACCACGGATGCAGCCGTATATATATAATATACTCGCACGCGCTCTCCACCGAAAGTCACAATATTGCGGCAGCGGCGTCGGCTTCTGCTGTAACGAGATATCTCGGAGCGCAAGTGTGTATGTGTGTATACGAGTACCAGCCAGGTCCGATGGCGCGTGTCGTAACGCGGGAGACAGCCCGAGCGCTGAATTACGCGATTACGCGAATTAGGTAATAACTTCCGTGTGCCGCTTTCTTTCCCCCCTCCCTCCCGCCTCTTCGGCGTATTTAAGTATCTGCATCTTTCTCCGGATCCGACGCTCCGTACACAGAGCCCCGAATGAACGACCGGCTCTCCCGTACCGGTCACCGGCTTGGTTGTTTCGCCGAAGGCGGGAGGACGGCGGTTGGATTCGAAAAATTCGTATCGAACCCCATCCCGAGGCTGCGTCCGCGTAATTTCTCGGTTATCCAATCGGAGGTATCCGTGTGAAAGTGCGCTCGCGGGCATTACGTTCCCGGGTTGAGGTTGTGGTCTCGCTCGCTCTCTCTGGCTCACCGGTTACGTGTTCGATGTGCCTGCAGCCGATGCAATGCCAATACTCAACTTCCAAGGCGCGAGCGTATACGGTACGCGTTACTTCGCGAGCAGGAACTGGGGCTGGAAAATATGTCGGGTTGGCATCGGAAACGGGTGAGCATTGACGCCAAGCCGCTTTGGCCGTTGGACGCGGCCAGTGGAGACAGGATTGAGAGGTTAGTTTTGAGTTTTTTGGCGACTCGAAGAAAAACTCTCGTCCCCGAATGATGTTGGGAATAACGTACTTTTTGGCCGAGTGAACGAGCCTTGGGGTCAAAATGAGTGTATTGCAGAGCTGATTCCGACGAATTTTTTTGTCAAAATGTTTAGCGTCGACTCGGACAAGTGGTTTTAAGGATTCTTGTATAACCATTCCGGATCGAGTCGGCAGTTTTTTGTTTCCGAGGCTAGTTGGTTCTTGTTGGTTTGTATTAAAAAACGATTCAATTTTTACACATGTAACTCACGTATGTTTATACCAAGTAGCTTTGGACGTGATTGGGATTGACGTGCATATTGATAACTCAGTCGTTGGTGTGGTTTGAAAAATTACCAAGAAAAGATCGAAGATTTTTCTCTCTGTTCTCTGCAATATGTAACAGCAACTAACAAACACATGTGCTTGATTCAATGTATGTTGTCAATGTTGGATTTTCGTGCATCTTGTAACTTATTATTGTCTTTGAACAGTAATTGTTTCGTAAAATGGACTTAGAATCTTAAGAAAGTACTAGCGATACTGGAATGATGGTTTGAATTTTAATGAAATTTGGCTCACTCGTAGATATTGATGTAAAAATGACTCAGTTAAAATTTTGTGAACTTTCACAGCGTAAGGAAAAAGTTATAAACGTTTGAATTTTTAAATAATTTCACATAGGACCTTATGGGAAATGTCAGTTGAATTTAATTTGCCCAGAATTGACGGTTTCGATTTTAATTAAAATTAGTACATTAGAAACTAAAGACATATCAAAGGTGTATTTTGCTCACTTCTCAATTTTGATTCAAAGATTATAAGAGAAGAGAGAAATAAGTATCAGACCAAACAGATGCTTTTTCCATACATATAGGTATTCTCAGCCATAGACTTGACAGCCAAAAATATGAGGTCAAGAGACTCGGCGCTCATCTGACTACCGCAGTATCGCTAGTACTACCTTAATTCAAACTTAACGTTCCGCTCGTTAGGTGTACGAAAACAATGTTTTTGCTGAGCTAAAATAAAGATTAGCACAATTTTTGATGGATTTCAGTAGTAAAACACCTGTCTTTATAAAAATCACTGTATTATGCAGAGGAAGAAAAGCACAAAATATATTAGTATTCAATATATGATTGTATCTTTCATTGTGATTTTTATAATTAGTACATGTTGTTGATTTGTACAGAAACAAATACTTTTCTTTTGTAATCCATTGCAAATTGTGCTAGTTTGCGTCCGAGCTCAACAAGACATACTTTTGTCTGGGTTTGACAGGAGATAATTTTTATCCAGGGTATCGATCTATTGTTAATGTTTTAAAAAAGAATGTTGAAAAACAATGATTTTGGGACAAATTTTTGAAAAACATTTTTGAGATGCAACATTAAAATAAAATAACAATCCAGAGATGTTTTCAAATATATTTCAATTACATTTTTTTTTTATTTCGAGATACGTTTTTGGAAAAACAGTTTTGAGATACGACATTTTTGAAACAGATTTTTCGGATAAAAGACATTTTTTAAGATTATTTTCAAGATACAGCATTAAATAACAATTCAGAGACGTTTTTAAATATATTTTAAAAACGATGTTTTATAAAAAAAAATTTTAAATACGACGTTTTTCAAAAAATCCTGAGACACAACATTCTTTCACTGAACGAACGGCTCGTTCTTTTCAAGGAGAAAGCAGTGACACAGATAAAAATGGGTGGTTCCCGGGAATAGAGAAAAATTCAAAAATGCCGTTAACCAGCCCGGGTCTCTCCACATAATGGATATATTGCAAAGAGAAACGGGCTAAAGTCAAAAGTATGACGTGCAAAAACAAAAGTGCAATAAAAGCAGTAAAGCAACGGCATCTTGCTCGTTCGCCTGTTACTCCATCATAAACCTCTCAACGTACAATTACACGTATCCGTCACGGCAATCGATTCTCGGACTGTCAGTTGAGACTAGTACGCAAAATTGCTCTCCTGTTGTCTGGCTCGACAATATTACTGCTTTTATTAGTTGATATTCCAATGAGAGACTGAGAATCGATTGCTATCATACGTACAACGTGTGCTCATAATAATAAGACGTGCTTTCTTTTTTACCGATGGACACAGCCATGCACATTACATCACGCATAAGCTCCACAAATGCTCTGACAGCTTGTCAATAATAAGATTCACTGAAAATTCAAATGTATTATTCCAACCCACTATAAGTGAATATTGAAACAAACGCACTTTAATTGACAGTGTATGATAACTTTGCACCGACTCTCCTGTACTCACTTCGTCTCAGACATCATCGAAGGGGTGAAAACTTTCCAGACTATCCGTCGCACGGGCTTTTTCCTTTCTTGTTTCTTCACACTCCGACTGAACGGGCAGTTTTGATTTATTTCCACTCCAGTCACCTCTGCTGTATTATTGAAGGTTTGGTCGCCGTGTCTCCCTCCTTACCTTCTTCAGTTTCGCACAAACGAACCTTCAAGAGTAACCGACCGTTTGTTTGTTTAACTATCACCATTTGCAGTGATCATTAGCTCTACGTACTTTGATTAATTTCACAACAAAAAGTACCGCCGAACGGATGTCCGTATTAGTTTAACGCGCACGTATCATGTACATCAATGAAGTCACACTGACTACGTTCCTCGTGCGATAACAGAATCACGGTGCGGGACAAAAGTTTGCACCATTCCTTATTCAGCGATTCCAACAAAGTCCACCAGTACCGAGAAGAGGGAACGAAAAGTCAAACGGCCGACCTTGTTTTCGAGCTCAACAACCCTTAATTCCACCTCACGCGCCGACCCCCCGCGTCCGTCTATAGTCGCCAAGACCGCGGTTGCGACGTATATTATCATTCCACGAACAGAAATGACGGAAAAAACCACTCGCGCACGTACCTACGTATACACTCGCGCGCGCAGACACCGACGCGGCAATTATCACCTTCCAAATAAGGCCCTCGCCTCCGAGCTGGCTGCGTTTCACGTGCCGGTTAGAGCTCTACTCTAAGTGGCATCCTCGCCTCGGAGATGAAAGAACTGCTCGGAAAGATGTGCCGTGACCAGTGTGGACCGAAACCGTCGAGCTGAAGTTCGCCTGGTCCGACGGGCGAGTGCGATGGTAATAATAGTGTTGCTTTGACTTGGATAAAAAGTGGGGGGGGGGGGGGGGGGGGGGGGGGGGGGGGGGCGGTTTGTTGTCACACGTCTTCTTCGTTCCGTCCCTCTTGTTCGTCTACGACGGTAGTACCTAAAGTAGTGGGCATAGTTTAGCGTACGAGTGATGGGAAGGGGGTGGTCAGATGGGTGGCAAGGTTGGTGGCGCTGTGTCATTTCGATCAATGATGATACCTGTCCAGTGCGATTACACGAGCGGTTCAGCGAAAAAGCTTCTATTCAGCCACACTGAGAGTCCAATTTGTTCGCCGTGAACACGATCGTTAACTATTATATTGATAAATTGAATAGTTGTATTAATAGTTTACGTCTTGTGTTTATTGTAACAAATTCGTCCCTCAGTGCAGGTTGAAATATCCTTTATTTCCGGGCACACCTTTGGGATCGAGATCGTTCTATAATATGCGCGCAACTACTTGAATGTAGGAAAATTCATCGACGTAAGATAACTGCAGTCCAAGACACGATTTGAAATTTTGTTTTCCATCGCTGGAAAATTGTTTTGCTCAATTCTTCCAACTTCGAAATAAAAAACATGTTTCCAGGTTTTGTAGGATGAAACGAACGTTGAATGTTTCGAGTAAGTTATAATATGGTTTGGATAAAGTTGGCAGCGCTTCGAAAAAACAAACCTCGTCTGGGAAAAAAGTACACATTTCCTTCCAGGATGGATAAAAAAAAATGTTACCCTGGAATTCGAGAGAAAATTAAAATTTTTCTGAAGTTGGTAGAAAATACATTACATTGGAAAATGAAAAAAAGTTTAATACAACCTGTGACACATCATTTGTACTATAAGTATTGTATTAGTGAGGTGTGTAGCCTTACTTGGTAAATATATTCCTTGGCAAAGTAATTTCGTTAGAGCATATTCCTACATTTTGAGGCTATTACAGTACACTGTAAGAAAAACATATAAAATTATGTGCAATCAAACAGTTAGACTATACTCCAAACAAAAACATTGCCAAAGAATGTATGATTGTTGAGACAATTAGTTTATTTTTCATTAAAATTTACACGGGATCATCAATCAAAAATCAATTTATACACGCTAAATTTTCATCAGAGTCGTGTATAAGAGCACTGTCACAAATACCATTAGTTTTATAGTTCTAAAAAAAAATTGAAAAAAATTTTTTCTACGTCTTTGGAACTTATTTTGTTTCTTATGTACTACAATATGGTGAATCAGAATGATCGTGGTCATCCTAAAAAAATGTCGTGACACACTTTTTTAAAACCGGTTCATTGTCGTACGAACGAATTATCCGAAAAAAGTACATAACCATAGCTTACTCCAGCAGAGGCCGGTGAGATATTGAAAACAAATTAAATAAAGCGCGTAAAAATGTTTTCAAACTCATCAAGTTGAAAAATAACATTCACATTGATTATTACGGGAAAATTGAACTTATTTCTATTATTTGCAGATTATAATCTAAATTTAGCTCAGTTTTACCATCAAATTAATCTACGTTATTTCTTCTGAAGAAAATGTCGTTCTGCAAAAGGGCCATTTTTTAAATTTAATTATTTCTAATCTTTTTTTGTTAAAATTTAGAGAAAGAAAAAAACCACTGCCGGTAAATTAGCAAAAAAGCTCCCTTTAAAACTAGTCTCCTGCTTTTTTTGAATGAGAAAAAAAATCTTACAACATGTAAGAATAATTAAAAATTAAAAAAAAAAAAAACAATTTTTTTATGCTCTTTAACGTGTAATTATTTTAAAAATGGGATTATAATTTTTTTCCAAATCATACAAAAACCAGTGTAAACATTTTTTGTTCAAAAAACATTTAATCAAGTAATTTGAAATTAATATTAAAATTAATAAACATAATGTAACAAAAATTTATTTAAAACATTATTGAATTACTGTGCAAATGTTTAAAGTTATGATTCGAAAAAAAATCGTAGTACCTTGATAATAAAAAAAAAATTGTTTATGTTCATGCGAAAAATATTAAAAACCTGTTGTGTGTATTCCAAAAAAAAGCGTTTTAAAAACCTGAATATAGTACAAAACGTATTCATTAATATATTTTAATCACAATAAGCTTAAAACAATGAAGTTTTTTATGCTTGAATAATTCATATCTGTAGTTGAGTTTCCGAGATATGACTGATTTTATACAAAACTCTTATATCGTTAGTAAAAAAGTAACACAATAATGTAGCAGGATGATATAAAATTTGAAACTAAACTGTTTTAATACTTTATGAGACATAACTATGTAGGAAATCGAATTGAGATCGCTTTTTTTACCATCACAAATCGTTATAATAACCTTAATGAGAAATAAAACTTGAAAAAAAATTTCAGAGCTGCTACGATAATGAGAAAACAATCGTTTTGAGCCCTGGATCATTATAATAACGTATAGCTAAATAATGCAAAATGGAGAACATAGCTATTTTAATTCCTTATAAAGTCTAATTATTTACAGATTCAAATTACAATTTTTGTTCCTCATAATTAGCAAAAAATCGTTATAACAATCTTAATAGGTATGAAACTTGAATTGTTTTGAGCTGCTATTAGGATATAAAAAGAAACATTGTAAGCCCTAGATCATTGAAATCGGTTGAAGGGTTTCAAAGATATGACTAATTACACACCCCCCCCCCCCCTCCTGTTACACATACACAGACATCTTTTTAAAATGATGTATATTTATTCTAAACACTATAATAAACATGACATATTTTTAAGAAAACTTAATTTACAACCTATGCAAAGGTTCCTTTATGAGGAAGCAAACGCAATTATTCTATAAATCATAACATTGTACAAAAATAATCAAATAGAGAAGAAAATTCATCATACAAGAAATTGTTTCGATTGAGCTTTAACTTTAAACTTTAAAAGTGGAAAAAATAATTGTATAAAAAGTTACAAAATTGATTAAATCTGATAAAATACATAATTTGAAGAGTGAGTGTAAGTCACGTTCGGGTTTTAACTCGTCAATTTTTATCGATTTTTGGAAAATGTGTCTTCTTAATTTGAAGTGTTCTACTCATCTACTATTTTGTTCTTTATGATAATCATAATTCCTCTTTCTCATCACAGTATAGTACGAACGGAATAAGAGTATTTAAGGGGTTCATAAATTACGTTAAATTCGCTTTATCAGTGTTCATGTTTAGTCGCTATGATTTTGTTCAACCAGATGTATACAGCCTTTTGCCATCCGGACTATAGGTCCTTGGCATTGATAAGTTTTTTATCAATCAATCAATCAATCAACCAATATAAAAAACTTCACACAATTTTTTCTTGAAATTACGTAACGGATAAATTTAAGTAGAATTACTCATATATATTATACAAATGGCACGTGACGATGTAATGCATGATCAGAATGTTGTGACGTTTCTAAATAACTGCGTGGGCTATTCTTATGTGTTATTGTAGAATCATATTACCATATACTTGTGATTACAAATACTTGGAAATCTTAGTCATGTACATGATATGTATGTTTAATATGTATGTAATGATGATTTGAAATCAATAAACTTAGTTATAAAAATAATAGTTAAGATGATTATATCTATGATGATTATTATATCTATTAACATTTGTCCACCCCTAATACTGTTGGTATTAAGGCAGCAGTTGCTAACGTGCCATTCGAGTTCATCATCACACATATTTTATAGCATTATCCAACAACTTGTACACCACAGCACAAATCTAAAAATTCATAGGCTTAATAGTCTTTCTTCAAAGCTTTGCGGTCGGTGCTACTTAAATTATAAATGAAGTTGTAATCTTCCGTAATGTTTGATTCTGAGTACAACGCTGCCAGCTATATGTATATGTAAAATATTTAAGCTTACCTCGAAAATATAAAAAATGACATTCCTAAATTCTTAAGATTAAAAGTATCGATTCCATTATATTTTAATTATATACATTAGGGGAATAAATAATCAACTTTATTGCAGGAAATCTACTTTACCGACAATCAATCTTTTGTCACATGAATATCAAGTATGAGAATTTAAAAACTTGAAACGTTATGCATGTTATTTAGCCTAAGTTTCTATCAGTTAAACTTTGAAGCAAATATTCAAATGCAATTTTAAAAGTCATGTATTCGAAAATAAAGATCATAATTATTGTTGGATGGATAAATTTACACATTTCCTATGCTTAATGATATTTGTTAAATATGAGGTTTCTGTTTAACGGATAAAACATGCTACGAAGCTATTATTTAACCAAAACATACAATTTTTTATGACACGCCGTGCTCTAAGTGAGATTTTAGGACACACTGTGCAAAAAGAAGCGTGTCAAAATTGACCTTATAACACGTTGTGTCATAAAGTATTGTTCGGCACTAGTGTTATAAACTGATTTTTTCCTCGTGTGAACTTGTCACCCTCGCTTCGCTCGGGCACAAACGTCCACACGAGTAGAAAACTAGTTTATAACACTAGTATCGAAAAGTACTATATTCTTACTACTTTTTACGCCTAAAATATCCTGTTGAAGTAGGGAACAATTAATATTTATTTTATAAAATCTTTCGCGCGGATTTACCTGGACTTGTATCTCTTCCAACTGTTGCGTGATAGTGAAAGTGCAGATTAATGATCGACTGGAGAGCCACTCTTGTACTACGTCTTGCTTTGCGAGAAACATAATGTGTCAGGTGTTCGTATATATATTCCGTATATTCTCAAGAAAATATTCTCTTATTCTATTCAAAAGGTTACATAGTATGGCTCTTATATCGAATAATAATTTTTACGTAATATATTTATATAGAGTCCTAATTGATGTATTTTACAATTAAAATTGCAAAGAAAGAATTTTTTTTTAAATTCATAAGTTTCCTGTGTTAAAAAAGTTTGTATTCAAAAACGTTCGTTACACAATGTAAATGGAAATGAAAATATTTAAATTTGCAGGTAATTTATTAGACTCGAAATGTTATTATATCACACAGAACTTCCGATCTAGACGTAATTTGAAAAAAAGTTTTGTTCTGAAATTAAAAGTTGTTTTTTAAAATTGTCTCACAATGTATTTTTGGGGTACAACGATTTTTCTCCAAGATACTTCTTTCCAAAAACATAAAATGTGGATTAATGATTCCGCAAAGTAAATAATAATAACTATATAGTTCGTAGAATTCTTGATTATCACACATTTTTGTGTTTTGCTGCCATAGTTTTTTTCCCTGATAGATTCTCAGCTACCTATAAGGAAAAGTGAGTCATGCAAAAGTTATTTTTCTTGGATTTTACAACTTTTTTTAAAACATTATGCTGCAAATTTTAAGAGTAACGTAATTTTCTAATCGGAGCTGCAACTTGTAATCATATCAACCAGAATGTGTTTCCAGGGAAGCAAAAAGTTGTACATGTTTGTATGTTGTAAATAATGAATGCATGTAATATGAAACTCGTAAACCAGACGTTCGAAACGTAAATCCATTGAACTAAAAATCCAACGTTTTCTGGAGTAAACTTTGAAGTAAAATTTTTGATGATATTTTTTCTCTGTACAATTCCATGGTTATTATGCTCTTTCCCCCCTGACTGTTATCAGTTTTTCCCAAAGCTACCAGGAGTAAGCTCAATGAGGCAGTCTGTGAAAATCCCCGTTATCAATGCAAAAGTGACATCAGAATGAGCTATTAGTCGAAAAAATTCGGAATCAAATTCAAAAAATTTGAAATTTTCTCGCCCAAAACTCGAATATAAAAGTTTGTTTCATTCCAGATTATTTTAGCGCAAGCTTGTGTGAAAACTCCATACGCAAATTGACAATTCGAAAAATAAAAAAAAAATCGTTGATAGCCAAATTTGTATGAGGTTGAAAAAAAAACTATAGTATTTCTCTGATAGATCGAGGTACCGACAATTATGGCACTCAATAGGTCAAGTAGTCTCTTTACGACTTATATGATATTTTATTGTACATTCAAAGTAGTTGTGTAGCAATGCAAATTGTAACGATGCTTTGCATTAGTTTTAACATTTTTTTCGAATACATTCGTACTTTCGAACAAAAGCATTTTGAATAACGTATTCGAATCTACTTGAATCGTCCGTTTCTCATTGCGCATATAGCCACAAGGCTTGTGTTTTCCAGTCTCTGCTGGAAAATTTATTCGAATAACGAAGGACTTTTTGCCAGTGCACGCGCACGTACGGATACCTCGATTAAATTACGTTCGCCCGTTCCAGCACTGAGCGCGTATACTTGTGTGTATCATTCTCGTTTGACTATTGAGGCCGAGCGATGCGATGCTCATCGCGCGCTCATTGTCTATATCACCCTGGCTCTAAAACATCGTCGAAATATGCGCCATTGGATTTTCAATTATATCCGAACGGCGACGCTCGGCGCGCAGAAGGGGACATTCGAACCGCACTGATTTGAATACAGCCGACCGGGGCGGCGGGAAAAACGCTGCGTTCGAAATTTTATGTGCCCGTGTAACGAGCGGGTATGATATTTCGAGGTGGCTTTTTCCCCCATCAATATGCAGAGCGCGCGCTCGGCTCGGCTCTCGGCCGCGCAAATGAATCACGCGCGCATCTGCGCAGAGCGGTGTGCGTATATAACCTATACCCGCTCGCTCGCGATAGCTCTTTTTTCTCTCTCCCGCTCGAGATTGAATTTACAAGATGTGCGATGACTTTGCTCAACTTGCGCTCGCTCGCTCGCCGCAAGTGAGGAACTTTTTTGCCCGTCGCGCGCATTTGAATTACCACGCTTGCCCCGCATGCGCGCAGGGAACCTCGCACGGAACGTCGCTCGATTCGGATAAGGTAGCAGATGATGACGACGAATTCGGAAGTCCTTTTCTTCGAAAGAGAAATATAAAGAACAATAATTTCATTGTCGGACGCCGAGATTCGTTTGTCGGGATGCACACGAGTTTGCCCACATTTTCGCCACTGATCGCTCATGAAATTCGACGAGCGAGCCGCACGCTCGTGCAACCCGTCGCACGCCGATGGATTTCTCAAACAGTTGCCCGCGCACACACAGGCGTACGTATCTATGTGCGAACACACGTGCGAGTGCAGTGCGCGAACGCTCATTCATTCCCAATATAGTGGTCGAGTGTGTGCGGCCGACTACCACGCGGGTGCTAATTGCTCCCCGACGGCTTTTGCTACCGTTTGCTCATCCTCCGCGCGTCGAGCGCGACTCGTGGAAGTATCTTTTTTGCTCTCTCTGCGCTCGCTCGTCCCGCGAGGAACGGAAGAGTTTTCACCGAATGTGAATCATAAATACGCGGTAGCGCCGAAATTCGTGGAAAGCGGCTGCTGCTGTTTGCGCTGTGATTTTTTCGAACGAAAGAGGCCCGAAATGCTCGTCGCGGCGTACATGTTATATGATCGATGTCAAAAAGGGGAGGGGTGCTTCCCGAGAAACTCGAGGCGGAGTTCCACCGAGGCGCGAATTTCCCCTGAAAAGCCCCGCGCGCGCGAGAAGACGGAAAGGTATACCTACTCGACCAGGATATGCGCGCATCGGTGTGCACGCGAACCGCGGCACTGCACCTGGCAGAAAAAAAAAAAAAGGAAAATAGGAAGTTGTGCCCGCTCCGTGCGAGCGCGCTCGAGGAAGTTTGTCCGGTATACTGCAAGAGTCGAGCGCAAAATTTGACTCTTCGTGGTGGTTCACGCGTGACACCCGAGTCTGCTAATACGAGTGCGACCATCGGGCGAACAAATTTATGGCTAAGGTGGCCGAAATTCGTTGAACATTCTTTTTTTAATGAATCAAAGCTCCCGTGCTGAATTTCATTTCATGATGTACGTAGAAAATGTACTGGAAACGTATCTGTCAGCTTACACCGAACCAAAAAACATGAAAACTTGATATGATGTGTCTTCGACCTCGCTGTTCTCGAAAAAAGTACTTAAAAACGTCCTTGTGCCCGGGCCGGTGTGTGAGAAAAAAGCATTTTAAGGTTTGAAATGCTTGTATCTCAAAAACGGAGATACGTGACAAAAAACGGCTTATACCAAGAAGAGAAACTATTTTTCAGAATATGCAACGCATGCATGCGTTTTCATCGGCTTCTATAGATGGTCGTTCACATTGTTCAAAGTGTCAATCTGCTTGGAACGGCACGAATGTCTTTGTGTTAGTTCTTCATTCGTTTCTGATAGGTAAAATTTTCTTTTTTTCGCAGTGAAGCTTTTTCTCGCGTTTTAGTTGGTCAACTTCGCTACAGCTTCTGCGGAGAGTACATGGCAACCCGATAAACAGTTTCTTAAAGTTTCTTTTGATTGTGACGACATTGATTTAAATTTACGTACCAACTCAAATAAAAATCACGAAATTCAGGAAATAAAATTGTCGACGTAAAAACAGTCGTGTTTAAAGGCAACGTCACCAAAATTTTCCCCCCGAAACGTCATCGAACTTTTCAAAAATGCATTCGCCGCGCGAACCTTGCCACCGAACGTCAATTTCCCGTACCAACAACTCGACCGGACGAACCTCCTCGAACAAATAAAGGCCCACCGAATCCCCCCCGTGGAATCCTGCACGGCCAACGTGCTTTTTTCGAGCCGTCGCGAACGTCCCCGCGACGAAATCCCCGCGTTTCGCAAACGCGCACAATCGCAACTCCGCCGTCGGTCGGAGAGAAGCCCCCCCCCCTCCCCCCCCGCGCGATGTACATGCGCGCGTATTATAAATATCCGCACGCGTCGCGCACGCCCGGGGAATGATTAATCCGATGCGCGCCGCCGGCAACCCGTGCGTGTGCATACACGAGTATGATATGCGCGCACCCGAACAAAACGCCTC
>JAPYYV010033778.1:0-11566 GCA_030522625.1 Copidosoma aretas | reverse complement strand
GTATTGTTTGAGTACCAAAGAGCCAAACAATGTTATAATGACAAGTAATTCAACAATCTTAAAAATTAAGAAAATGTTGCAGTCTTCACATGATGTTTTGGAAAATATAAAAGTGATTGGAGAAAAACTGGACATTATTATTTAATCCTGCTTACACTTATCCTACGAAGTCATCACTGTTGCATACGTATTCTGTGAGTGATAGTAGCAAAAAGCAGGTTGAATGTACATTAAAAGATATTTCTCATAAAATGTTGCTAATTAAAATTTTCGAGTTGCCAGACGATGTTCCTAAAATATTCGTTATTCCATTGCTTCATTAAATCATTTGTAGAATAATGTGAAGTGCCCAAAAGAACTCGTCATTTAATTAATTTTTGAGGTAAAAAGCAAGTACCTATGCGTTTATCCTTTTATATTATGATGATCGAACATCCGTCTGCTGTTGCCATAATTTGTACTTATTTGCGACGCGGTGATTTACCAAAAATGTAACGGGCATAAATCTTTTTTTTTTTGTAAATAATGGTCATTACGTAGTGTATTACGTACTTGGTGTTATGGTTACATTGAGTTGTTGTAGTTTTAATAGCGTTAATAAATAAAATCGATGCGTGTAAAAAAAATTCACTATTTTGGTTGCTAGGTTAAGAACAGAATTTGTGAAGCCAGCAAATTAAAAAGTCAGAAAGCATTTAGTTTGGATTATTTGTATACAAACACGTTGTGACGCGTAATAAATCTTGAAGATTTAATCTGACAAAAGGTTTTACTTAGTTAAAATCTTAAATAATCAAGCTCTCAGTGAGCCTGTTGTTGTTCCTGGTACGTTTATTTTGAGTGACAAGGCAGGGGGTGTCTATGTCAAGTATATGCCTCCACCTCTCTCCTCTGATGATCAACAATGCTTGCTTGAATTTTTAAACAACTATGCTAGGCCTCGTGCAAGTTGGCCTATTTATAATTGTCAAGTTTTGAAAACAGCAGGTTAGACATTTTTCTGTGTTTTTCAACCATCCGTTGTCTTCATCAATTAATTATTCTAATTTCAGATTCTGTAGACCAAGTCAAACTTAATGTGCGATCTGAATTACGAGACTTCCAAAGCCAGGTACCGCTATCTGTGATTCAAAACCAAAATATCTCGATTAAGAGATCTTTGACATATGTATATGACAAAAACCAGAATAGCCCGATAAAGAGACCAATGACAGATGTGCATGGCAATTTGAGTGATAACAGTAAACCATTGTATGAAATGATGCATGTACCTGATTTATCCCAACCAGTTGATAAAGGTAAGTTTCTGTGTATTCAACTGATCTTAATAGATTTATCAAGTTATTTTTAATTGTTTTGTCGATGCAACTTGTTCGTAATTTCAGTTATCAAACCAATAGCTCAGTGTGATAATCAAACAGCTGAAGATATTGGATATAAGAAACAATCTTTAAAAGATGCCACAACGCAAACTGATTTTACTGAAGTTCAGTCAAACCAAATTCTAACAAGAAACGACATGAAAGCTAATAATAGAAAAATATATTACTGGCACAATAACATTTCTCACATTCTGTTATCTTTCAAATTTTGTATTTAATTTTTTAAATCTGTAGCATTCCTTTCTGAAGTAAAACAATTTATTTCATTCACGGTAAAAAATCAACTGGTGGACATGAAAAACGATATTGAGCAAGTTAAGGCTATTTCTATGCAGAATAACTCGACTAGTGATATTATTACATTTAATGAATTTAAAAATAGACACAACCAGTATTCCTTTCTATTAAGTACCAAAGAAAACTTTGATTTGTTTTTGACTGAACTTAATAACAATAATAGTATCATAAAACAAGACTTAGTAAGTTCATTTACACTACACTGGATATAAGTATCACCATTCAGATTATTGCTTAGTTGTATAAGTTGACTGTATTATTTACTGTTTTAGGTAAAGTACTTGAAAAGTACCATAAATTGTGGTATTGAATTAGGAGATAATTTGACAAGTATTCTTAAAAGAATTTTATCAAAAGATGTTATTAAGGAATATACCCCTCAGAGAATGATGCAAGGAAAATTAGTTTTTAAGGACACCAAGTTATATTGCATGCTTTTTGGTAATACTTTATATACTTAATGTAATTTTTTTTATGTAATCAATATTTTTTACTTACAATTTTATTTTTACAGACTCTTTGATTCATTTGTATAATCAAAACTTACCAAAAGAAAAGCATATTACTGAAAAAATGGTTTTAACTGCACTTAGAAATATTTTTAGAAACGCCAAGAATTGGGTAGGAGGAAGATTTGAAAGGTGGAGTAAAGATAATTTAAGCTTCGATGGAGAGCTCAACGAATAAGAAAAAGAGGCTTGATGTAGTATTTCATTGAAATACATTTAAGTGTTTATTTATTTAAAAATTAATAAAACCGAGTACATAATACTGTAGTCAATGTTTCATTTTACCAAAACATTATTTATCTCTCACTTCTGGCTGCTCATTGTACTATTTTTGGAGCAACAATATTGATTATATGCATGCATGCTCTACCGACAACCTCAACAAGATTTCTGTTCGGGTTATTTGCGAGGTTATTTGCATGATTCTTGTAAGCAATGAAGGAAAGGTTATGATTACACGTTTGGAAATTGGCATGGGCTGTTTGTTTACGAGAGAAAAAGTGAGATAGAAAATCATGCGCATGCGCGTGGTACACCGACAACCGACACTGGCCGGGAATAAAATTTAAAGCCGATTTCACAACACACTGTCTCGCGCTGCACTCACCCAACGCTGTACTGTATCAAAGAAGGGAGTAATACAATGTTATGTTTCAGTCATGGAGCATTCTAGAGTTAAATGGATACGTTAACAACCATAAAATTCGACGACAAAGTATGATATACTGTAAATAGAGCCCGATGATAATCACAGTGTAATGAATGAATAAACTTTTTTTTCTTATTATTTTGAAAAATTGATTTTATTAATTTCTGAATTCTTATTTAATTTATTTTAAAACCACAATAAAATTATATTCAAAAGCATGACGTGCTGTAAATATAGGTAAATTTCTTAATTTATTATTAATTACATTGTAATTTATAAGTAATTTTTTAATCGATCTTTTTCCCAGCGATCGATTTCTGACGATCGATTTTTTTTTCAAGATCGCCCATCTCTACTGGAAAAGCGAAGAAGAGTTAAAGTGCACACACTGGAAAACATCCACGATTTTGACTAAACATGCCACCACCGTTTCAGCAGTGCTGGCACAGGTAGTGGGCTGCAATGCCAAAACAACAGTGCCAGAAAGAGCTGCAATGCCAAAAAGAGCATGAGAACCAAGCTATTTTTGAAGTGCATGCATTTTCAGGCATAAATATGGAGATGTTAATTGTTCGCGAAAAATATATTTTTGTTATAAACCAAATCTTCAATGTGCATTTTTTAGGTTGAGTTGTGATTCAATGAAAATGAAATGCAAATTGTTGACTCCAAACAACTGACTCATTTGCGTAAAACTAATTTTTAACGCACATATTGTCACAACAACAACAAAATCTAATTTTTGATGCTTTTTTTGCTGCATATGAGTCTGTAAGTTACGGCAGTGCCAAAACAGCAGGGCCCACTGCTGTTTTAGTATTGCAGCCCCCCACCAGTGTCAGCACTGCTGAAAATGCGCACAGTGTTACGAAAGGCACTTTTTTTCCGTAAATGAAATATTTTAAGAAGGAATCATCGGATCTTGATAATTTTTTTTTCAATAAACAGCTAAAGGACTGTAGTTTATGGGAAAAGTGGTCCAAAAACTTGCAACTATAGCAGAAGGTTGCAAAGTAGTGCTAACCTAACCTAAAAAATGATACTGTCGTATTTAAAGTTAAATAACTTGATATTGTTGCTAAGACATTAAAAAAAAAAGGCTACGTAGTTCTAGCTACGATGACCGACTATATGGAAGTTTTTTTCAGTAAATCACAAGAAGTGAAATGAAATCGATAAATATTTCTAGGTTTGATTCAGTATATATTCTAGAGTAGTTTTAATATGTGAATCATAGGAACAAATATTAAGTAATAATGTTAGGGATAAAGTATTACCGTAATCTAACTTATAAAATTCTTCTTATTTCGGTAAATAAAATATCTCAACAAGTTACTGCCAGATCTTTATGATTTTTTTTTTACAAACAGCTAAAGGACTGCGGTTTATGAGAGAAGTGGTCCAAACACTTACAACCATAGTAGAAGATTGCAAAGTAGTCTTAAACTAACCTAAAAAATGATACTGTTGTATTAAAAATTGAGTAACTTGCTATTGTAGCTAAGAAATTTAACAAAAATAAGTATACGTAACTTCTAGGCTATGCTTATCATAAATCCATGCTTCAAAGTGCAAAAAATAAAATGGCGGAATCAATATGGCAGACTATATGGAAATATTTTCCAGTAAATCACATAAAGTGAAATTAAATCGATAAATATTTCTAGGTTTAATCCTGTATATAATTTAGAGTAGTTTTAATGTACAAATTATTGGAACATTCTCTGCTTTTGCGATATGTACATGCGATTACTTGCTATTAAGGTAAGTTTACGATTATTTTTCACTTTTAACATAAGTGGTTGCTATTTGTTTCAATGATTGCATATTTAAATAATTTTGAATCATATAAAGAATTAAACCTAGAAAGATTTATCGATTTCTTTTTGCTTTATATGATTCACTCGAAAAAATGTTCATTTTGTCAGCCATTCTTAATTCGCTATTTTTTTGTACTTTGAAGCATAGACTTATGACAAACATTGCTTGGAAGAGACATATACATATTTTTATGGAATTTCTTAGCAAGAGTAGCAAGTTATTCAACTTTAATACGACAGTATCATTTTTTAGGTAAGGTTAGCACTACTTTGCAACCTTCTGCTATGGTTTAAAGTGTTTGGACTACTTTTCTCATAAACTACAGTTCATTAGCTGTTTAATAAAAAAAAATCATCAAGATCCGATGATTCCTTCTCGAGATATTTTATTTACAGAAAAAATTGCCTTTCATCACACTGTGCGGCGCGGGAGGTGGTGTGTTTAGGGATGGTATCATGTAACTTTAGAGAATGTTTTTTCGACTGATTTTAGGCTTCTGTGCATGTGTAGTTGACCAAAATCGGTCAAAAAAACATTCTCAATAGTTACATGATACCATCCCAGTTAAAATTGTAGAATATTTTATTAGTGTAATATGCAAAGTGAGCCCGAGACTTTGGAACATGTTCTAGGCAAGTGTGCAATGAGAAAACGGTCCCAGAGTATATTGGAGATACCTAATGACAGCGGTAAGGGAGCAGATCATCTAAGAGAGGTAGAAAAACTAAGAACAAAAGGCAAAAGAAAACAACTGAGGAAAGCAAAAGTCATATCAGAAGAGAGAGAAAGAGAGAGAGGAGGACAGAAAGGAGAATTCACATAATAGTACAAGGAACGAGGACCGATAGGATATAGATATAGATAGCGATAGGTATAGGGAACGGACAAGTGCAATGAAACGATATAAATTTAATAACAAATGGACCCGGAGAAAAGCAACGGAATGAAGTAAGAAGACAAAAACGAGGCATGCCAGCAAACACGTAAGCCAGCAGAGACTACCGAAAAAGCGAAAATAATAATAAAAGCTCAATGAAACAGAAACACAAGACAGGAAATGGAGAAGATCAAAGATTATACTACCGGGCTAAGTGAGGAGCAGAAAGAGTTAATAAAAATAAAAGCATTGCTGGGTAAGATAATTATGGAAAACATGGAAGTAAAGGAGAGGTTAGAGGTAGCGGAAGGAGACATAGCAAGACTGAAAAGCGCCAAAGAAAACAGGCTTCTGTTAGACCTGGCAAAGGGGCTCATTTAAAAAAAAAAAAAAGTGGAAACACGAAGAGGAGGATTTGGACAGCCAGCAAGACGAAAGAAGAGTGTCGAAGAAGAGTGGTGATGAAAAGGACATTGGGAGTGTCCTGGTGATAAAAGGAGGGAAAAAAAAGATAGTAGATAAATAATCGGAACTGTAAGGAATACATCAGTCAAAGGAGGGTCTAGAGGCATTCAGCTTGGTGTAGAAGACAGAAGAAAAATCAGGTGTCAGTTATGTAAAAAAATGCATGTCATATTTTTTGATGATCCATTTGACGGACCAAATAGGTATTTTTTTTTCGATACAATCCAATTGTGTTACCTTGGTAAGTTACTTCATTGCGTAAAAATAAACCCTTGTAGGGTGGCATGGTTAGTAGCTAACTTCAACACAGCGACTTATGAGAGCACTCGTACATCCCTTAATCCCCCATTCCCTCCCCACACACACACACACACACACAGGAGCGGATGAACCTCCTCAAGGGGGTTATCGTGATATTCCGTTTTTAACAGAAACTTTTCTAAAAAGTATATAACACTCATTTTATCAATCCAAATAACAAATCCAAATTTCATAAGGCGTGGCTTCATAGTTTTTGAGAAATTAAATCGCAAAGATACACGGTTATAAACAGGCCGTTTCTACTTTTAACCCGGTTAATTTTCTACAGAGATCAAAAAATACAAAAAAAGAATATGTCAAAATTAACCCTAATTGAAACATTCATTAGAAATTTCAAGAAATCTAGCTTCATCGTTTCAGAAATTGATCGACTTACAGTGACTGCATAATGTTATTTGTATATCCATATAGTATTGCAGCGTAAAATAAAAGTCTATATTAACTAATAATTTACGCACTGTAACGATTTTTTTTGTTAATCTTTGTGTGCACATCAGATTAAATACGTATGTACTTTTTTCGTATAACAATACTTATATTGAAAGTATGTGAACCAAAAAATAATTTTTAAGATTTACTGTACCACGACAACCTCCTTCAGATGACTGCTGGGATTCTAAATTTATTTGCCCTGTCATAAGAAATAATGACCCGGATTGGATGGCTCCGATTTCGGTTGGTTACTCGTCAAGATATCTGTTTGACGAGCCGCTTGGGAGTTTAAGGTGGAATATCAGTGGATATGAACAAATCAAACTTTTCTTGAGTTTGAAATATGTTATAGATTAATTTTTTGCATCTTATTACACAATTTTTAAAGTAAGGGTATCCAAACTAGTTTTTAAGACAATTGAGTTCAAATATCGCCTTTTAAACTAGGTTATAATGGGGTAAGGTAGTTGACCCAATCCCTGATAACTTAAGAAGCTACCTGTTATTCAATTACAGATAAATATCGTTTTTAACCGTTGTATTATGATTATAAAAATTGAAATAAGTAATTAAGACCTTACTTTATCAGTTAAAAGGTAAAAATTGTCCGGTACTACGTGATTTTTTTTTAATTCAACATTAATCACTAGGTAGTTAAAAGACCCAATTTCCGGTAACCGTTCTTAGAGCTGCCCCAATTCCCGATGATAACTGCAGGACCCAATTCCTGATAGCTTATACAAAGTAAATTTTAGCAAGTGAGCGCATAATATCAGCACTTTTATGTTAACTATTCATTTCTTATTAAATATTTCCAATCATATGATCACAAATAAGTACATTTACTTACCGTACATCGTATAATGTAGAAGGATAATATTGAGTTTCAAGTTTTAGGTTATGGTCACGTAACTGATACATGCACTAATAATATGAACAATTTAATCTTTTTGATTAAATAATTTATGGAGATGCAAAATCGTTTTAATAAAAAAATGCCTTGTAAGAGTTTACGTGCAATAATAAATATTATTTATGAAAGTAAAATGATTATCAGGAATTGGGTGTATACATCATATCGCTTAAAAATCAATAATGATACTTTTTTTGTTATGAGGCATCCTTTTTACACTTAATTATAGGCTAATATTTTTATAAACTCCAATTTAAGTGGAAATCATCAGAAATTGATACCTATCGGGAATTGGGTAAACTACCTTATAGCAGCAACAGCTTGAAAGATACACTAAACAACTCAAACTAATTTCATAAAAAATACTGCACAAATCCTCAAAATTTTTCTTTCATTTTTCAATTTATAGGGCGATCACACTAAATAAAAGTCAGTTTGTTGAATAAAATTATCCACATTACAAACTTATGCAGGCGTAACCTACAAGAGTGTCATAGAACAGTCAACAGCGCACTTTACGATATATCACTCATTTTTCACCTTAAGTTCACAGTTGTTGGTTAAGATACGTGTGTAGGGATATTCAGAAACAAAAAAATTAGAAATTTTCCATGTATCCTCAAACTAAAAAGACTAAAAACCCAACTTTAAAATACTATTTTAATAAAAATATGATTTCAACTTACTGGTAGAAGAGCGACGGGTCCACCAGGCAAGAATCTTTGCCATGCGACAACGTTTTCAGTTGGCTGAAAAAAATACGTATATGTAACGGAAATTTACGTTTATAAATATGAAAATATTAATATATAACAATAAGAACAGTTATATTTCATGTAGAAACTTAAGCGAATTACATCTTGGTTTCCAAAATCTTTTTATTTGCACCCTTTTTTTTTATTTATTGTTTATCGTCGCCCTACAGCCCAGACATGGCTTTTGCTTCCTCATAGAAGAAGCTTTGTATCGGTAAAAAAAAAATTTTCGTGGAAATACGATAGAAATGTCTTATAGTGTCTAGAGGGAAAAAATACCTTTTTTAGAAAATGTCTGTCTGTCTGTCTCTCTCTCTCTCTCTCCTTCTCTCTCTCTCTCTCTCTCCGTGTGTGTGTGTGTGTGTGTGTGTAGGAACATAACGGTAGAAATAAATGATTCTGGGCTTGAAATTTTTGTTTCAACCTCCTTATGGCGGCTCGGAAAAAAATTTAAGTTTTATACCTTATAAAGGTTTTTATATCGATTTTTAATTTGAATATAATTTTTAATTTAATTTGAATTTCTAACTCGTAACATCTGATACAGCGTCAAAATAGCTCTATTTTTTATTTTGAATCATTTTGATAAAATATTTTGTATATTTTTTATTAAAGAAATACCGACATTTTTGTGGAAAATCACTCATATCTTAGAGACTTTTCGAGTGATTTCGATAATTCAAGGCTGGAAACATTTGTTTTTATATCCTTGTATTAATTCCAAACATAAATTCAAGTTTCATACCTTATTAAGGTTGTAATAACGATTTTCTGTGTCTAAAAAGCGGTTTCTTGCTACTAATAGGGTTAAAAAATGTAAAATCGATTGCTTTAATAGTTGTATCTCATAGAGAATTAAAACAGCTTCATTTTAAATGAAAAATTTTTTTACGCATTCGATTTTTTTACTGAAGAAAATCTACAATTTTTTTTCTTGAATCAGTCATGTCTTAGAAAAAAATCATTCACAAAAAGATTTGACGTTTTGTACCCAATCAAGGTTATTATAACGATTTTGGATGCTTAAAAAACGGTTTTGGCTGTGTTTGGAATAAAAAAATTTTATTTGATTTCATCAATAGTTATATTCCATAGATAATTAAATAGCTTTATATAATTTATAAATATTTTAACCACAAGATAGTTATATTACATTTATCGATTTCAGCAATAAGTTCCAACTATTTGTTCAATTGTTTTTAATGTTTTACTTCTGTAAGGGTGGAAAAAATGAAATTCTTAATCCTAAATAGTAAAATCAGATCAAGCTTTAATATTGCTCTATTTTCCATTTTGAGTTATCTTGATAAGTTATTTTTTTCAGTTTTTATTGAAGATCTACTGAAATTTCTGTGGAAAATCGTTCATATTTCTGTAAAAAATTAATGAGTTGTTTTTAACAGCAATAGCCATCGGTTCTATTTATTATATTGGATTCATCCCCTGCGGTTATTGGAGTCATCACATCCATTAATTGATGAGTTGTGATAAAAAAAGATTAATTTTTTTATCTTCTCAGCCGTCCATAAAAAATTTGGGTTTTATACCTTATTAAGGATTATACAACGATTTTTATGGTCAAAAAACTGTATTTTTAATTCTTTTAATAGTTAGAAAATCAAATTTAAAATTGTTAATAAAATCATCCGATAACGCTTTAAGATAGCTTTATTTTCTATTTTTAATTAGCTCGATAAGTTTTTCTTTTTAATTATTATGAAAGAAATTTTAAGATTTCTGTTAAAAATCAGCAAATAAATATACATTTAAAAATAATATTTCGTTAATGGTCAAGATTACAGGCGACGCAGTACAGTAGTTAGTGCAAGAATTATACTATAATAACGATTAATATACTGCTTTTATAACCTATCTATCTCTCTCATACACTGTAAAAAAAAAAATTGGTGTACAATTACTACGTTCAGTGTAGAAATAATCCGACCCTCGTTGAATGTCGTGAAATAACTATAATAATATATGAAATTACAATCGATGTGAAGTAGTACCATCCGCGAGTGTAATTCGATCATCGCGATTTGGATTTTGATAGCTTACAACGAATATATTTTCATATAATTCCATTTGTTTTTTTTTTTAAATCAGTCATATCTCAAAAACTGAGTGATTTCGATGATCAGGGGCTTAAAATGTTTTTTTTTAATCCTCTAATAGTTCACGAAAAGATTTGACGTTTTATACCCTATCACGGCTCTTATAACGATTTTTGATGCTAAAAACACGGTTTTTGCTGTTTTGGGGTGCATAGATATTTAAAGAGCCTTATATAATTCAATAGAATTTTAGCTACAAGATAGTTATATTACGTACATCGATTTCAGTAACAAGTTCTCATTATTTGTTTGGTTATTTTTCATTTTGAAAAATTATAAAAATATTGTTTGTATGACTTATTCGGGTAAAAATTATAATCTTATTTTTAAAATAATTTCACATTGTAGAGCATAAAAATAGCTTTTTTTGAGATTTTAAATCATTTTAATATTTTATTTAATATTTATTTAGTTAGATAATTGCAGAAAAATTTTGTGGAGGAAGCTTTGTGCTAATTTATTGGCAGCGGTTTTTTAACACAAGCATAGTTTGATTAAGCCATTGGGAAAGAAAAAAGGATGGGATAGGGTAGGGGTACTTACAACTAATCGGTGTATGGCCTGAGTCCTGACCGGGTGTCTACGTATAAACACCAGGACTAACTTCTGTATACCTCCCGCTCACGTTGTCCGTAACTTAAGAGAACCAGTTAATCGATCCCCGAAGAAAAACAGCGGAAGCGAACCTTTTGGCAAACGGCAAGACTCGAACTAACTCTCACCCATGCCCGTACACTGCTTGACTTCGGAGGTCGACGAAACTGCAACTTTACCGCTGCGCCAAAAGAGGAAAGATTTGATAGCATTAAAGAATGGTATGTCAAATGGACCCTTGGATTGGATAATAATACACCCGACCACATACTGATAGAAGAAACAAAAATAGAGGAAATCTCAGAAAAAGCATTTTGGAGAGCTGCAAACTACGAGTGAAAAGCAATAAAGTATAAAAAGCTACTGGTTATATGATGTGTAAAAGAAAGAAATAAAGCAGGAGTCGGAAAGTATAATAAGTACTGAAAAAACAAGAG
>JAPYYV010033756.1:0-11484 GCA_030522625.1 Copidosoma aretas | reverse complement strand
TCTATCATCCATTCACTGTCGCGCGCACGCGGACACGCGCACCTCGCTCCGAACTACACCCTCCCCCCCCCCCTCCTCTTTTTCCCCCCGCACCCTTCCATCGAGACGACGCTGGATGAATCTCGAGCTCCGACTCCCGCGGCCGGTCTCCCCGGCGCGCCAGAGTACGGGGCAAAGAGAGAAAGTCGCGCGAGACTCCGTCTGACCGCATGAGTGTTTTTCTGTGTTCCCGCGAAGTTGCTCCGCTCTGTTCCGAACGGGGGGAAAAAAGCACTGCGCGGGATAAAAGGAAAGACACGGGGGGGGGGGGGAGAGGTGCTTTTTGGGTTCCCGTGAAATGCCTGCGCTGTGCGGCTCTCGGGGGGGCGTAATTACCGTGCAGCAGCGGTAGTAGTAGTAACGGTCGTGCGATAGTCAGACACGGTTGATTTGCATCGGGTACTCGCTGAATTTGAAACGATGAAAATTTACATCCAAATAGGGACGATTTGACTAGTACAAATGGTAAACACCCACTGATTCTACCAGTTATAAGTATGCAACTAGGAAACAGTGAAATTGACTGTTTTCAGTACTCCCGTAGTGAAGATTCACTACTATGACTAATATTGTGAGTTATTTTGCATCATATTTTTGGGGCTGTTCATTGTTTATTACACCGCCTGGCTTAACGAATGAATAAATTGCTTGCTTATAATTATTTCAAATTCAGAAAGTAGGGCCGTTGGCCAGGATCTTTACCATATTTTCAAAAAGAACGTGAAACTTTCGAAAACCCTCCGGCGGACGATGGTAAGCCAGGCAGCTCCGGTCGCCCCCCCCCCCCCCCCCCCCCCCCCCCCCCCAATCCCCCCCCCCCCCCCCCCCCCCCCCCCCACAAAAGAGCGGGGGAAACAATTCAAATAAGTGGCGCCAGGCGCGTCTGTGTATAGTGTACGTGAAATCAGCCGGAAACGCAGGAGACGGTAAAGAGGATGATGCGTTTAAAGCTGGTGGCGGTGGTGGCCGGTCGGCGTTCCGCCTCGCGTCCGGCCGGTAAGTAAGTATGAGTGTAAGAGAGCGAGCGTCCGGGCCCAGCCCCGTGCAGCAGAAGCAGAAAGGCAATAGCCGACGATATTGCCCGGGCCGCGGGTCTTTGATTTCCCGGCCAAGTTTGGGAATGCAAACCTCCGAGGCGGGGAGCGGCTGTCGGGCGACAGGGGGCAGCCCAGGGCTACGTTGATGCGTGCGTGCGGGGGAGGGGGGAGGGGGTAGCGCGAATTTCTTACCGGCCGCGCGCGAGGGCCGGGAGAAATGCGAGGAATGGGGGATATTGCCTACCCAGCCGGCCCTTCCCTTGTTCCGCGTGGCCCCCCGGAGGATTCGGATCGCGCGCGCAGTGGCCGGGGCAGCGCGCCCAGGTCGCAGGAGAATGATTACCATGGTCGAGTGGGTCCAGGAGGTGGTCGGTAATGAGCGAGGAGTCGCGAGTGGACGGAGAAAAATATATCGTGTCTCGCGAAGCGAGGGGGACAATTGATCTTTCGTCGCGGCCACAGAAAAATTCAGCTTGATTCTACTGAACGAAAATGAGCAGTGATAAGAACGGAGGAACAAAACTCGAGTATCTTGCTGGATTTGAAAATTGCAGGATGAATTTTGTTTCCTCGTAGAGAAAGTTTTGCAATGGACGAAAAATGATAATTAAGAGTCGAGATACGAACCAGTTGATACGCTTTTTTAATTTTTAAAATGGAACGAATCGGTGTGACGGAAATGTCCAAATGTACTTCTGGCTATCTCCTGTGAAGCAAAGATGAATCTTCCCCCACTGCATCTTTTCTCGCCTTCATAATGACTTTTCACTCATACGTGCAGGAGACACTTTGTCTCTCGCTGCGAACAACTTCTTGCCCACTTTTGCGCGTGACCGGATATCAACTCGCAGAGAGAGAGAGAGAGAGAGAGGAATCAGAACTTCCGAGTCTTGTGTTCTATTTTTTCCGCTATCCGAACAAAATGATACAGCCTCGCTTCCATTACCGAGTCCAGTGTTGCAGAGCTGTTTCGCTACGCTCAGCGCGCTGATTACGATACAGTTGCAGCCGAAGCCGCGCAACTAATGCAAACTTTAATAGCTCCTACGCGCGGTGATTCACGATACGGCGAACAAGCCGATCTCCCTTGCCCCGGAATACACAAGCGGGCTAATATATATATATATATACATGTAGATGCGGCGCATTCGAAATTCGAAGCACGGCCATTGTTTGCCCGTCTGGCTTGTTAACAAACAATAACGAGTCACTTTGCCCAAGTGGCTCGGCCCACAAAAGTGAGCGAAAACAAAAAAAGGTAGGTAGGTGGGGGAAAAAACAAAACGAAAACAACAGCAATAAGACAGCGGCGCGGGAGCGATAGCCTCGAGAGGAGGAAGAAGCTCGCGAGCCCCGTCTCGAGAGGGAGGGAAACTTTTTTTTCCCCAACAGCGGGGGGGCTCTCGAAACGCGGGAATTAAAGCAAAGGCCCGGCCGGCGGGGAAGTTTGCATTTCGCTTTTCTAAAACAAGCCCTGGCTCCTGACACCGCCGGCCGCCGCTGCCGCGCCAAATTGAAATTGAGCCCGCGGCAACGGGCCGATAAGACGTTGATCAGTGAATGGAATTGAATCTGCGCGAAAAGACGTTGGCGAGAGGGAGGAATTGACCCCGCGCGGGACTCCCCCCCCCCCCCCCCCCCCCTTTTTTTCTTTCTCTTTCTTTGCCCCGCTTCTTCTTGCCTCCTGCTCCGCGCCTCGATTGGCTTTTTCGATTTTCCCGGTCGGCGAGCGGTTCTTTCTTCATTTTCCTCGCCTCTCTCTGCTCCCCGCGCGCATATTTTTCCCCTTCCTCGTTCGCGTGAATTTCTTCGGAAGAGTTGTACACCGTCCCGTCGAGCGAAATTTTTTCGGTTCGACGTTTTATCGATCGATTCGAGCTATGATATTTTAATCCCGTGCTGTTGGGTTTTATCTTTTAGTAACTTTTTATCTCACACGTGGCATGATTATAACAAAGTTCATATGCACTATTCACTCCATGAAGTTTTTTTTATAGATGAAGAATTTGAGAACCATCGCAAACTTTGAATTACTTAAAAAAAATCAAGCTCGTAAACACTGATTGGATTAATGTTAGTCGTTGACGTTCCTTGCATAGAACTAACCAAATTGTTACATCACTGACTGTTTAAATAACTCCCATCCAAACTGCTCTACTTCAAACAATCAAAATCAACAAAAGCTACATGACGCAAAACGCTAAACAATATAATGAGCTATCACTTTGGTTATTCATCAAACTTACATCAATGGATGTTATGAAAAATGTAAATTTCAACCACTTTCAAATTACATACGTAAGGAGCTGCAAATCAAATAATCGCAGTACAGGCTGAATCAAGATAACTCAGTTGACACAAACATCCACACCATATACGTGAAAAAGAAACATCTCAAACATTCACCCAGCGTTCGATGAATAACACATTTAAAAGCTCAACGTACACCACGATATGATGATTCGGGCAACAAATATTGACGGATCGCACGATATTCGCGCCCACGCATACAAGTCTACATACGTGCGATGGCAGCAGCAGCAGCGGGTCGGCGTATCAAATTGTAGGGGGGCAAAATTAATTCCGCCGAGCCCCGACGCACTTCATTAAAACTTGCAGCCACCGTGAAAATTTAAGTCGCAAAGCACACACACCGGCCCGCCCTCCCCTTGGCCTCGTTTGAGTAACAAAAATACGCGGCACTAGCGCGGTGATGCCCAATGAGCCCTGAAAGTTTCATTGAAACGCGGATGATTAATGCGCGCGCGTCTTGTACGTGCGTCAGTGTACGTCGTTTTAATTGCCCGTCAAACGAAATAGGCAGGTAAATATACGTACGCCTTTAAAGCTCGCATCAGCGTGGGTAATCAAGTAGTCTCGGGGAGACGAGGGGTGGAAAAACGGGCTCGCGAGAGAGGCTATTACCGAACGGGGGGGGGGGGGGGCGAGGGCGTCTTTTTGGGCCGGCCTAATCGGTAGATCTATTTGTGGAAAAGACTAGGGGAGGAGGAAAAAACGGGGTAGTTGGATGAATGTATTAAAAGTTGCGATGGGCGAATTATGATTGTAATCTCGCTGCAGCTCATTATTATGGTCGTTTTACTTTAGTTGGCTGTATACTCTTTGTGCGAAGCTGCGGTTATTTTTCCCCAGGTTACGGGAAACGAGTAAAAATCCTTCCCTTCGATCAGGAGATAGCTTCACGGTTAACAGTGCGACTAGCGGGAATAAATTTCACTGTGTTAAAAAAAAAATTAAACGTATTGACGTGCTGGAAATCATTGTTATCGGTTGCCATCTCTTTCGCGGTGAAAATCCATGCTAACACTTATCTCCGAGGGGCTGCGCACTCTTAAGACTGGATAAAAATGTCGAAGACTTTGAGAGATTTTTCGAGATTTCGAAAGACTTTACAGGATTTTGAATAACTTTAAACGACTCTAAAAGGCTTTAAAGTTATTATATGACTCTAATGACGGAATAATTAATTATAACTTTCTTGTAAAAAATAATTTTACCCCACATCTAGCCCGAAACAGACTTCTAATCGCCCGCTGCGCGTCAATGTGTCGGTCTCGGTTTATGGATAAAATTAGATACACACCACGGGCGGAAGTAAAGAATGCTCAGATCGGATGTTTGTAAACAAATAATCGATACGAGACGCTGTTTATTTCACAGCCCTAGGTGTGTAAATAGCTATCCATTTTTTTATTTTTTTTATTTTAGTGATATAATACACGTCCAGTTTTTTTCTGAAGGCACTACTCAGGGCACTCAGCACTTGGTTAAGGGAAGGGGCACAAGATATGGGAGAGGGGGGGAAGGGGGTGATGACTAACAACCATTCTGCCATTCTCCCAGGACGAGCCCTATGGGGTGGGGGAAAAACCCATCCCGGAACGGCCCGGTGTGTGCCGCCTACTAAGTTCGGTCAGGGTGTCGTCTTGTGTCTATATGTCCAGGTGTAGGGCATAGGCACAGCACCAGGGGACTGAACTCATGAACAGCTCCCTGCTCACGTTGTCCGTAACGTAAGAAAAACAGTTAATCACAATCCCCAAAGAAAAACAGCGGAAAAGCTAACCTAATAGAGGCACAAGCGGCGAGACTCGAACCGGATCCCATCCATGCGCGCCCGTACAATACTTGATTCCGGAGATCGACGAAATAAAACAGCAATTCTACTGCTACGCCACCGTGTCGGTAATAAGTGTACGAATATTTTAAAAGCCGTTATTATAAATTCGTCTTATGACGGAAATTCCTGCAGCTGTAGTTTATATGCACAAAAATTTTCTCCCTACTAAGTATCGAGTCCACTTTGGCCAGGTGGTTATCATCCTCGACCCTACGACCGGTCGAATCGAGTTTCGAATCCCGGCGTTTTTTAACCAGGCAGGCCACTTTTGTATGCCTCTGTCGAACCTAAATTAAATGAAAATGAATAAAAGCTGGGCTGGTCTGATGCAATGGACATGTCATATCCAAATCTGTGCATCAAGTTCTCGATACGTGATGTTTTGAAGACTCCTTCGAAGTAAAAATAACGCAATTGTATTGAGCCTTCGTGCATTCGGCGTGCGCATATTCTGGAGCTTGGTCGGATACTCTCCGCTACCTTAAACGACGAAGCACAACCTCATAAAAAAAAAACCCAAACTTTTTGCTCTGGACAACATTGACTGACTTAAATTAATTTGCATCAAAACTTGTACGGATTTTTTTTTTTATATATATTATAGTGCTGTAAGTCGTCCGGCGGTGGGGAAAAACCTCTTGGGAAAAATCCAGTCCAGAACGGCCCGAGAACTCATGCAGCCCCCCCCCCGCTCACGTTGTCCGTAACGTAAGAGAAACCGTTAACCGATCCCCGAAGAAAAACAGCGGACTCCAAAAGATTCGGAGGGACTACTTTAAGAGATTTTGAAAGTCTTTAAAAGTCTTTTTTGAGAGTGCGCAGCCCCTCGTTTATCTCCCTGTACCCCTGAAAGTCTCGATCATACTTGGATAGCGGTCAGGAACGTGTACCGCTCGCTCTTTGTACTATTTTTTTTCTCCGAATCACGTCGCGCCCCGGGGTCGCTCGCTCATCCGTTTTGTTTCGCGCGTGCGCGTGTAAATTTATTCTCGAAATTTTTCTCCCCAACGACCCCTGTTTTTTTTCACCGCTACCGGAAACTTATCTTCATCTCATCTTTACGCGCAGCTATTATTTCCACTCAGCATCTCACTGTCCGTCCGGGGCGTTTTTTTAAATCTTGATGATACACCGCGGTTCCGCGCCTCGACTTTTATGTAAACACGCGCGCCCACGAAAAAAGCTCTGCTCGTCTGCATCTTATGAATTCGTTTTTACGACGAGGGATTTTGTTGAAAGCAACGGTGGTGGAAATTTTCTTAACAATGTGAAATTACCATCGCACCGTCGACGCAACCGGGTTTAATTAGCGCAAAAACCACGACTCCTCCAAAATCAAGAATACGCAACGAGCTAATTTTTAAGTTTGAATAGGTAAAAAAAAAAACATGTCAAAGTATTTCACTCTCACTCGAAGCAGTAAAAATTACCGAACAGAAATAAAGTATAGTGAACAAACTGTTTTGTGGATTAGTAGAAACAGTTGAATTGGTCAGACGCCTTGATTTTTGTTCGATGCGAATATTCAGCTAAGAAAAAGAAAAAAAGTTTACACGCGCTCTTCTCTTGTATTCAAAAAATCAAGGCGTCTGACCAATTCAACTGTTTCTACTAATCCACAAAACACAAACGTTGCAGTACGGACGCACGGATTATCGAAGCACACGATGTGACAACTCGCTATTGCGATGTTCATTAACGAACGCCAGAAATTATTCTCGATTATCATCTTACGGAACAGCATTTGATCATCTTCGCTTTCCTTCGAAAAAAGTTCCACCACTCGAAACAGCAAAACTCCGACTAATCCAGAACTCGACCATCCCGCTATTCCAGCTTCCGCGCTCCCCCGCGCCCCCGCCAAGAGAAAGAGAGCAAAGCCCGCGCACGGCCAAAAGAACCCAAACAAGCCAAAGCGGCGAGTATATTTGCATTCAAGGGCCCCGACCTCGTCAAACCCCCCCCCCCCCCGTGCCTCCTTGAGCGCAGCAGCAGCAAGTTTCCGCCGCGTCCATTTCTTACACTGCCCCCTCCCCTCCGCTCGCCCTGGAGCTTTTTGCCAGACGGTCATTAGGAAACGAACCGCAAATGTCTCCGCATGAATTCTAATGTCCGAACGGCGCAAGGTTACCCACCCCCCGGGGTTCCTCCCCCCACCCCCCGCTTTTCAACTGTACGCTATACACGCGCGTACACTTATGCGTGTATATAGCCAGCGAACTTCTACTCCTGCCGCAGCTCGCGGGCGCGCCCGCGATTTATGGCGCAGGGTGCAGGGCGCGGGGCGGGGCGGGGGGTACGCCGCCCGGGTACGTGCGGGGGAGGGGTGTGCGCTCGGGGGGGGGGGGGGGGATCTTGTGCCTAATGATTTTGCGAACTTGGCTGGCGCGCGCTCGGCAGCGTCTGGATTTTTGGGGCATTGTGCCTCGGGGATCGTTCCACCGCAACAGCGGGGGGACTTTCTTGCTCTGGATTTGTGTGCTTGGTTTGTACATTGTACAATACCGATCGTCCGTTCCGGCGCGGGGGACGGACGGTCCTGGTGGATATTCTACCGAGGTCGCGATAGTTTAGTCGCCCAGTGGAAGACGAATTCGTGCGTTTGCGGTTCTCTTTTGCTTCGCGGCAGGTATGGTTGGAAAAATACAGGTTTCGGGCACGCGCGCGCGTTCGCATCCCGGAAGTCGTTGCCGCGAAAAGTTTTCGACTACTTTTTGCAATCATTAAAAATAAAAATAAAAATCCGCTCCAATACTTTTTCATGCTCCAAACGACGAACATATTATTACTGCGCAGTAGTTGTAACAGTGCAGGTGAAACAGTTTCCTTCCCTCTGTGTGTTTTTCCTGCATAAGTGTGGGCTAGACTCGTTTGGCCTGTACGTCGAGAAAAAATCAGAGCACGCATAATGTATGCGCATCGATTTACATACGACAACGCGAAAATCATGACGGTCTTATTTGTGAATACGTCCTTCTGTTTTTGCTTCGCTTACGCGTATCGCCGACTTGTAAAATCGCGTTGTCTCTTGCACGGATTTAATTTTTTTTTCTTTTTCTCTTTGTACCCATGCTCTCCTGTTGCGGTGTGTGTTTTTATTCTCGTTGAGTTTTTGTTGGGCTTTTGCTCGCGCCTTCCGTGTGTGTGATTCAAGAAGTATGCAAACGAGAGCGGCCCATGTCGCCGATAAATGCAAAGCTGACCTCATTTGAAAAATTCTCGCTCGGAGCGAAAAAGTTTTTCTGGAAAAATATGTGACCCTGCCTCTCTGTGTACGTATACAAAACACGATTATGATGTTCAACGTGCAGTTTGGATGAAACTCAGCAGTCGGAACTTGAGTTTTTTTTTCATTTATCTCAATACACCTTTTAAAACAACTTTTTTTATACCATGAATGTATTTTTTTTTTTTAAATTTCATGTATACATTTTTCTTCAATGTAATTTTAAAATATACATTTAAATTGATGTATTTTTAATTAAATACGAGCCACTTCGAATGTCTCTGCTAAATTAAATTGGAAAATTGGATTTTGTTTTGGAAAATGTTGAAAGGAATCTGAGTGCCCATACTTTTTTAACGATGATTGCAAATAAAATTTAATTTTCGCGTGTACTGTATTATATTCGTCACCTCCGAAAAAATTCGTTTGCTGAAAAACATGCTTTTAAAATAAAATGATGAATTGCGCATATTATCTCATATATCTTTTGACGATGGATTCGGGCATATCCACGTTTATTATTTGGTTCGATTGGAAAAATATCTGCGCGCATACGAGTCAATATTTTTCCAATGTACTACAGAAGGATTTAAAAAATAACAAAATAATACGGTCGTCGAACATTGGTGTGCACACGAGCCCTAGATTTATGTCGATAATCCCTACGATTTATTTTACGCCAGTATGATATGGCGAATTTTAAAGAAATTGCCCCCTGCAGAGTAATATTTATAACCGTTGAAGATGGAAACTTGAAAAAAAAAAATACTATTGTGACAAGTTTTATAAAATAAACATGATCATTATTAATCATTCACTCGAAAAAGATCCACTTTACCGTGAAGCTGGAGTGTAATTGCAATTTTCAGTTTTTAATGAAAATTCGTTTTCAAATCTCCATACTTGTCGTAGCGACGATTACGGCAGTGATTTTTTTCATTCCAATTACTTTAGCTTTACTTAAAAAAAAAACCTTTGATTAAATTACAAAAAGAATCCAACAAACGGAAAAAATAAAGTACAAAAATAGACCCAACTAAAGAGGTCGGACGCGTCGTCCCCGCTGAGAAAATAATCCTCTCGATTCTCGCGATAATCTGGAAAAAGAAAAAAAAAGCACTAAAGCTCCCCGCCGACCAGAGCAAAAAGAAGCGACGCCCGGTATATCCCCGCGATTGCATCGAATAGAGACCGACCGATCGATCATCGCGTAATATCGCACGAACACAAGCCCCCTCGTATGTACACGCACACCGGCGTGGTGTAACATGAAAATATGCGCCTCCCCCTTGTTCCGCGCGCGAAATGCAAAAATACACTGCACGCGAGCGCCCTCGACAAAAAGACGAGGGCCGGAGAGAGAGAGACGGAGGAAAGAGAGACGGACGCCGCGGACGTGGGCTCAAGGCGGACGCGTGTTTTGAATTTCAAACGCGCGGCGGAGGGAGCGCGGGACGAGTGCAAAAAATGCCCCGCGTTGCTCCTCCGCCCCGCGTTTTCATGTTTATACATGGGGGCGATCGTCCTCCGTGTGTATTTTTTTTTTCTTTCGGCCTCGGTATATCCATTCGGCGTAACAATAATCGCGCGGGCGCAAATGAATTTTTTCCCATTCGGCGCGCGCCGTTCGCCCGGCGGCGGCTTTAATACTTGGCGCGGGTTTTTTATTCTCGCGCGCGCTGGTAATGGAGGATTCGCGGGATCAGAGGTGTATCTGTTGAATCCGGCCACGCGTGACGCGAATGCATGCACCCGCGTCTCGTTTAGATCCTGGGGGGGGGGGGCGATTGGGGAAATAAGAGTTTAATGGGAAAGGGGACGGAAAAAAGGGTTGAATTCCATCGGATTTATCAAGGGCTCGAAAGTGGCACTGGTTTCCCGGGCTCTTTCATAAGAATCACAAATTTTGATTTTGGCCCGACTTGATGTTTCGGCTCCGTCAGTTTACTGGGGGCCTGCGCACGCCGGTATGTCGTAAATTGGCCTCGATAATGTTTCAAATTCGTCTTGAATCAACAGTATGATTACCGTCGAAATGTATTTGGTCCTGCGCGTGTTTATATTCCACAGCGTTCCAAATGTTCTCTAGTAACCAATCGCCAACACGGCGCGGTACATCATGATCTCCTCAAACATCGTTCTTTTGAACGTTGAACATTTTGCGGACAATAATACGGCCCGTTCATTCAACAACTGACCGGGGGGGTCCCCCCCCCACCGGCGTTCGAACCCCCCCCCCCCGGATTGGAAAGCCAACCAACAAGGGGGGGGGGGGGGTGACGCGCTCGCGCGAACAAAACACGGCGGCCATCGGAAAACATTATCCGCGCCGTTTTTCTAATTAAAACGCCGACCGCTCGACGCGCCATGAACGTTTTAAATTTACTTTCCGTTCGGCTCGCGAAACGCGCAAACAGCCCCGCCGGCCGCATTTATTCAGTCTCATTTGGCCGGGCCCATTGTCTCGCGCGGGATCAATCAAATTACGTCGCCGGCGAATTCACGAATAATTAAACACCGACCCTGTTGCGCGCGCAAAAAACAACGGTACTCGCTGGTTGCCCGTTAAGCTCCCCCCCCCGCCCCAGCCTCGATCGGCAAACCTTAATCTTGCCCGCGAAATTGAACTTTAATTACGAGCGAGCCGCCGCCGCGTGTAATGGAAAACCAGGGGGCCCGAAAGTTCGTTTTTTCCCTCCCCTCGACCCTTCGGCCATCGGTTCGCGGGCGGATTAAAATTTTCCCCCCGAGTTTAAACTTCGCGAAAAAGTACTTATCCGTCGGCCGATCGGCGGCTCCTGCACCCTCCGTTCCGGTACACCGCGACTCGAGGCTTTACCCTTTTTCGCCGCGCGGTGCGGGTAATGAATGGGCCCCGGCCAAAATAACGAAGGGGGGGGGGGGGTCCGCGGAAATTAGCGATAAATGCCGGCCCCGAGCTGTTGTTGTTTGGGGGGGCGGGGGCAAGTTGGAATTTCCGAACTCGCGCCATTCATCGTTTTCAATCCCCCCCGTGAAATTTATTCAATGGCTGGAAAAAA
>JAPYYV010033738.1:0-12052 GCA_030522625.1 Copidosoma aretas | reverse complement strand
CCGTCCTAATATTCACTCGCTCTCTCTCCCTCTCTCTGCCTCTCCTGCTCGCCTCAACAACATCCTCCGCAATGACTCGTCTACAGAAACATTTACCACAGCACCTTTCATTCGCTCTCTTGCCCCGGCTCGACGACATCCTCCGCGATGACGTAGACCCCTTGCCATCGCCTCTCGGCACTTTAGTCGACAAAGCCCCACATCATTCGATACCCCCCATAATGATAAGACGGACCAGGCATAGTGATGCGAGCGCGCGTATAGCCAGCATCACTTGATACGCGTGTACATATCCGCTAATACAAACCTTACGCCAGAATATTATAATGCGTAAGAGAGGATATAAGAATGATTTAAAATGTGAAAAAAGCTATTTTTATGCTTTATGGCGTTGAATCATTTTTAAAATAAGTTCGTAATATTTTCCCGAATAGTAAGAAAAAAAAATTGCTAGAACCTTTTCAAATTAATAGCAATCGAAAAAATAATCAGAATTTATTACTGAAATCGATTACGTAATATTACTATCTTGCAGATAAAATATTATTGAATTATATGACGACATTTAATTATCTATGGAATATATCTATGGACAAAATCTAATTTAAACTTTTTCACTCCATAAATAGGAAAACCCGTTTTTTTAGCATCAAAAATCGTTGTAACGATCTTGATAGGCTATGAAACGCCAAATATTTTTGTTAACAAATATAGGATATAAAGAAAAACGTTTTGAACCTTAGATCATCGAAATAACTCGGAGGGTGTCTGAGATATGACTGATTCAAGAAAAACTTTTTTAATTATTTCTTTAATAAGAAAAAACGACATAACCTAAAAAAAAAACTTTTTAATTGTTATTTAAGTTGTTTTTATGCTATTTAAGATACAACCCTTGAGGAAGTCTAATTACAATTTTGTTACCCTAAAAGTAGCAAAAAACCGCGATTTGGGCATAGAAAATCGTTGTAAAAACCTTTAGGAGGTTTGAGAGTTTCGCTCAGAGGGGCGAGGAACGGGGAGTCCTCGTGGCCCGCGCAGCTAGGCCCCCTTTACCTTGCACCTCCTCTTGCAGCCTAGAAACTCAGTATTTACAACCTTTGGAGATTGATATTTCTCAAAATTGCCTGGGAAGGATTGACCTTTTTTTACGAGTATCTTCTTTTTGTACCAAGGTATCTGTACGAACTTCATTTTTTGTTCAAACATATTTACATTATGCTGCAATCCTAACCGAAAGGCGACTGAATCTCGTCCTTCCATATGAGCCCGGGCTAAATTGCCTACTTTCAACATTATTTTTCTCAAACATTTCCCTGGCAGAAAATCTGAAAAAATTCATACGTACTTCTGATGTGTTGTAGAACAACATATATATTTTAAAAGAAGATTATAAATTTTCAACTTATCTTCCAAACCTCCTTAATGAGGTATGAAACTTGCATTTTTTTTTGGAACCGTTTTAAGGATATTAAAAAAAAGTGTTTCTAAGATGTAACTGATTCTCCACAAAAATCTTGGTATTTCTTGGATAAAAAGTAACAAAATAACGTATCAAGATGATTAAAAATGGAAAATAGAGCTATTTTCAAGTTCTATCAGATGATACTATTTAGAAATTCGAATTAAATTTTTTTTACCGTTAAAAAAGTAAAAAAACATGTTTTCATACCATAAAAATAGGTACAAAAACCTTAATGAGGTATAAAACTATCATTTTTATCCGAGCCACCATAAGAATAAGAGAACAAAAATCATTTAAATCTACTCTTGGGTTCCCTGATTACATACATACATACATACATACATACATACATACATACATACATACATACATACATACATACATACATACATACATACATACACACACACACATACACACACACACACACACACACACACACAGAGACAGACGGACAGACTTATTCCAGAAAAGGTATTTTTCCATTTTAGACACTATATAAAATATTTATAACGTATTTCACAAAAATTTTTTTTACAGATAGACAGCTTCCTCCGCGATGAAGCAAAACTACGATGAATCTGAAAAACTATTATGATGCTCTATTGATCAAAATAAGTGATTTTTAAAACAATTTTTCACTTGAAACATTTGAAAAAACTGTTTTTTTAAATAAAAAAAATCGTAATAATGGAATTATTAAGGTATAAAACTAAATTTATTTCGAGACAGCTGAAGGAATAAAAAGAGTTGTGACTGATTTCCCACAAAAATCTTAGTATTCCTTTCATAAATACTAAAAAAAATAACTGATCAAGATGGTTCAAAATTAAAAATGCAGCTTTTTTGAAGCATTGTCGGATGTTACCATTTGGAAATTCAAATAAAGATTTTTTACTCTTTAAAAAGTAAAAAAAAAAAACGTTTCTTGAACGTAAAAATCATTTTTAGAACCCTAATAAGGTATGAAACTCAAATGTTTTCCTAGAAAGTTAAAAGGAAAAATAAAAAAAATAATATAAATACTTTTATTATTACAACTTTTCAATTGTTTACAGAAATATGACTGATTTTCTACAAAAATCTATAATGTATTCCTTTAATAAAAAACTAACATAATAACTTATAAAGATGATTCAAAATGGGAAATAAAGCTACTTTGAAGCTCTATCAGATGTTACTATTATTTAGAATTTTAAATGAGATTTTTTTAACCCTCAATAAAGTAAAAATAAACCTTTTTGATTATAAAAGTCGTTATAAAATCTTTAAAAGGTATGAAACTCAAATTTTCTTTGCAAGCCGCCATAAAGATAAGAAAACCAAATTTCTTAACCCATAATCATTCAAATCTGTGGTTGGGTTCCTAAGATATGACTAATTACATACACACAAACGCACACACACACAGACATACTTTTTATCAAAATGTTATTTTTCATTTTAGACACTATATGAAACATTTCTACCGTACTTTAACGAAAACTTTATTTTTTACCGATACTGATACGAAGCTTCGTCTATGAGGAAACAAATTCTATAGTCATGTGGGAATTTTTTTTTAATGTCGTACTAGTATATTCTTGATACAGAAAAAATCTTTTTCCTAGTAAGGGCGTTTTTGCGTTCTAAGTAGGAAAAAAAGTGTCCGCCGCTCATGTGCATCCGACAAGGGTGGTCCCAAAGGGCCCTTGGACGTTGGTTCGCAAGCACCCTCGAGTCCAGGGTCCGCCGTGGAGGGATGCACATTTCGACGAAAACTATTTATTTTCCATTATAAATTTAGAAAATCCGAGCGTCGTAAAATAAGCTGTAAATTCGACTTTTTCAGTTATTCCGCTGTATCTCGAAAACAAAAGGTTTTAGAACAAAAGCTGTTTCGAATAAATTTGTTTCTTAGTCGATTTTACGGAGGGATACAGTATTGAAAAAAATTAAATTATATGTTTTCCCACTGAAAACAACGAAGAAACTTCAAATACTCAAAAACATAGAATCATTAAAAAACAGATTAAATAATGTATATTTGTTGAAATTCGGATATTTCATAGCTTATGGCATTTTTAACCAAATGAACCCGACCCGGTTGCCCATAAACAATACGGTGAACTATTGCAAATTTGTTAATTTAAAACCAAAAAGCTGTAGTTTGCTCGGACATTTATCGATCCCGATAAAGCTAATTGTAATCAGTAGGTATTCATATAGTCTTTTGACATGCTGAATTTTAAAAATATCCAATGAGTAGCTTTTTTATAAGTTGTTACGTTTGAAAATTCACCCATTGACGGTAAGCTTTATCATTTAAGTTTAGATTTTCGTACACATTCGTATACTGACCATACCATCAGCTATTGTGCCTCAAAATTCATGGATTTATGAATCTGTATCATGACACGTTTTTAATAGCGAAACAACAATATTATGACAAAACTTGTCAAATATAATACTCTAACAGAGCAATGAGAAAAAAGTTCGCTTCGGACGGGGCTCGAACCCGGACCTCCTTCTATCCGGGAAGGCGCGTTACCAGTTCCGCCACCGAAGCCTCGGCGAACTCATTATCCCACAGCTCTGTTATTGCGTAGCTTATAAGTCGGACGCGAAATTTTATAAGATGGTAAGTTTGGGAATGCACCCATTGATGGTAAGTTTTATTATTTGAGTTTAGACTTTCGTATACATTCGTATAATGACTATACCATCAGCTATTGTGCCTCATAATTGATGGATTGATCAATCTGTACCATGGCACGTTTTTAATAGCAAATCAACAATATTGTCAAAACTTGTCCAATATAATATTCAAACAGAGCAATGAGAAAAAAAGTTCGTTACTCGTTAATAAAACCGTCCACGAGTGTACTTGTGAATGTATTCTTACGTAATATTTTTTCAGCTTCACGATGGTGCTATTAATGTTGTTGTAAGTTGAGTACAAGTGGAAATATTACACTTCTGATCCAATACAACATCTCCACAGCATTTGTTAAACCATCATAATGATGCAATTTGGTTTAATATTAGTGTATTATACAAACAAATGTTGAATCAATGGTTACTTATTCATAGAAGTGCCTGGCAAATGCTGTAGAGCTGTTGCATATAAAAAAAAGTGTAATATTTTCACTTGTACTTATCTAACAAAATAAATAGCATCATCGTAAAGCTGAGATAAAATTACGTAAGAATTAATCCAAAAGCATATCCGTTGATGGTTTTATTAACAAATTATTAATTATGAAAGTAAATATCTGGCAGCAGTGCCGACGCGACGGACTGTCTACCGCACTTCGGGCCGCTTCGGGTGCCTTCGACGCGAACGGTTCGTTGCTGGCAGCGGACGCTCATCGGCGGCAGCCCATACACGATTTTTCACTAGAATTATCTAATGATTATGCCGAAAGGGTTAATCAAACCAAACGGCAAAAACATTTAAAAAGAGGTTAAGCCGAGTTCAAAGTCAAAAAAGTAATTAGATCGGCCGCTGCAGGTAAAAAAGTAAAAGTATTATAAATCCGCTTTTATTGGTCATACAGTAAATATTTTTTTTTTATTTATAAAAAAATGAGTATAATTAAATGCACTTTATTGCAAATCTCTGTATTGTAAATTGACTAAATTAGGCCCTATGACAAATTGATTTTGTTAATAACAATAAATCTATCTATTGGAAATTCTTAACGTTCAGCATGTTAAATGACTGTATGAATACCTACAGATTCTCATTAGTTTCATCGAGATCAATGAACGTCCGAGCAAACTACATCGTTCGAAAGTTTTAAATTAACAATTTTGCAATAGATCGCCGTACTGTTTAAGGGCAACTGGACCGGGCGCATTCTGTTAACAATGACAAAACCTTTGTGTTGGGCAGGTGTTGCCGGGCGCGCGAGTATAAGAACGCGGAGCTGTATGCGTGCGCAGGCGTGAGAGCAGTGTATGTAAGTGTACGCGTCGAGTAGAGCTGCGAGCAGACTCGAGAGTGTGTACTGTACTCCGAAGGGAGAATGAAGTAAGCTAGTGAGCTGAGCGGTCACGTCGTACACGACGGCTGGCGAAGCGTCCTAAATGGAAGCTGGAAACTGTGTAACTAGGTATAAGTATGTATTCAATAAATACCCAATGGACTAAGTACCTACAGTGTTGATGTATTCCTAATCGAACCATAAGTACAAACAACAAATTGGCGACGAGGATGGGATTATTTTTCAAGTGCGCGAGTTCTCGATGTTAAGTGTCGTATAGCACGAGTGTCAGTGTGGTGCGGTCAACTTTTTCTTGCACAACCATGCCCTTGTTCGCAGCGGCACGGCTTGCTATATTGGCCTCGTGCGCAATCCGAAACAGCGCCGCCAGTCGAGGGATTTGAGAAGGTTTGGCCTAGAACAGAAAAAGACAACAGTGTAAAATAATAGATATATGTTGATGTTTGGACCAAAACAAACCCAACATATATCTATCATTTCATACTGTTGACCTTTTCTATTCTAGGCCTATAGTTCTCAAATCCCTCGACTGGCGTCGTCACAGTGTGCCAAAACGGCCAAATTTGTGTCAAAATAAGATAGTTTCTGACACAAAACTCCGATCTTGATAATTTTTTATTCAATTTGTAGGTTTTGAATAGTACATTAAAGGAAAATTGTCCCGAAGTTGTGCCTAGTGCACTGGGGGGGGCAATTTGTGGGTGTTGAATAGTACATTAAAGGAAAAGTGTGCCGAAGTTGTGCCCAGTGCACTGGGGGGGGGGGGGCAGTAAAACCCCCCCAAAGTGCCCGAAAATGAGAAAATTATGGTTTTTTCGCCATTACTCTTATAAATTTAAGCAAAAACAAAATTAAAACATTCTCTCAATTTGGAGGGCAGTATGACTGGCCAGTTTTGTCTATTCTTTGATATCAAAGTTGGCGGCAGCAGTATGGCGGCCAGGATATGACGAAATGTGCATAATTTTAAATATTTCTGTAATACCTAGCTCTTATCCTTTACTCCCTATTTGGAATGATGATAAAATTTGTAGTCGCAATATAAGAACCACCTAAAGGTGTATTACACTATTTAAAATCTAAAATGTCTGTCGATACAAAATGGCGAAATTTTGATGTTCTTAGAATCCCCATTATATGGGTATCAAATAAAAAGGTCCAAGAAGCGGAATACAGTAGAACGTGTCCAATGATCAAAAATCAAAAATGGCGGTAGATACAAAATGGCGGATCTTTTATTTTACCATAACCCCATCAACATGAATAGTTAATAATGGGATATAATAGGTATAATGCAGAAAAGTGTTGGAAATCGTTTCAAATCAAGAATAGCGGAATATTAATCAAGATCCACAATAGAATCTACATCCAAAATGGTGGTTGATGCAATATCCGATGTTTCAATAACCTGCAACCTCTGTGTCATGGTTTGAACATGAAAGCAATAAAAAATTTATTCATATCCAGGCATCGAAATGTAGTAATATAAAAGAGCTGAGTGTTTATTTTTGTAAACATAGTAATAGAGCAACATTATCCGCAAAACAAAAAATTAGACATTATAGTAATTGTTTTTTACAGTAACATAAGTCTTTATTTACTAACAAAATAAAAATGATTAATCATTAGAAGAGCAGGTAACTCACTGTTATATTTTGTCTGTGATTAAAAATAAATTTTTTACAGCCCAATAAATTTGTTGTTCTCTATGTCAAAAAAACTGGCAGAGCAAGCTGCAAAATTAAAAAAAATTCTCGTGTCTCATTTGTTTTTATTGATCACTTCATAATCTTATGATTTTTGACAAAGTGTAGGTAAGTCATCTTTTAAAAAGCTACCGTTTAATTTTATCTTAAACATTTATTATTTACTAATATACCAAATTTTTCTTACTTTTATTACTCAAATAATGTATTCAAACAGATGTTTATGCTTTGCGCGACAATTGGATAAAAAATATTTCAAGTTATTATATTTAGTGTTATAATTATGAACTATCACTGTCAGTACCACTCTCAGTATCATCATGATTATATTGCTCATCGGTATCATCGTCACTTTCGTCGGATCTTGTATCCACACTTAAGCTGCCATAAGCGCTACCTGCACATCCCTGGTGTGTATTTGCTTTACAAAGATTTGCATCTATCTTGACATCTGCAGTACTCTTATTAAATGTTTATTATATTAATGCTTATTGTCTATGTGCTGGAGTCAGATTATTACGATAAAGTTGGTGATGATTATTTACATAGATGAATATTTGTTAATGAGAAGTGAAAGAGTAAAGAAAAAGTGTTAAATGTTATTCTGTTAGGCAAAATTTTGTTTGACTTGTAAACAGTCATGGCAGACTGTTTCAAATCCTGGCCATTATTAATATTCAGCAGATCACGAGTCCATGCAAAGAATTACTTTAAATTAAAAAATAAAGTTGAAGTTACATATTCGATAGCGATCATTTTAATTTTTACAACCATAATACCTCTACCAGTAAAAGCTGTACTCAATCTTTCATGAGGGTTTTACGCTCAAAGTCATTATATTTCAAATTTGCAACACAACTTTTGTAACGCTACAACATATTTATTCGACTTTAGTTATTAAAGAGACTGTATTTACCTAAGAAATCAAATTGCCTCCTGAGGGATATCATCAACACGCTGCTCGTTCAACCTGCTTTCCATACTAATTAGAGATATTTTTGGATCGCTCATACACATAGACTTTAATGTGGAAACGCAGGGTCAACGAATAGTTAAACTGAAGATTATTTATAATTTTAAGGAAACAGATTAAAAATTTATTCATAATAACGAGCAATATAATTGTTCCCCAAACACTTTAAAGAAATAACTCAGCAATTTTTAACCTTATTATTAGGGTTCTATAATTGAATGACAGTTATTGTATATTAAGACAAATTACAATTAATTCCAAAAAATGAGAGCAGGCAAAAAAACCAGTAAGCTCAAAATACTACACTTTTAGCATTTTAGTAGTAGGAAAACCATTTATATTCTGAATAAATAATATGCATGGAATCAATCCATACTAGTATCAGTGTTTTAGTAAATTTGAACAAATCCTATAAATTCCCATAAAATATTTCCATAAATCCAATACGCTCAAATATCAGCATCTTTAGATGTAATGCGAATCATAAATATGCAAAGCAAATAGGACCCAGTGATCTAATACTTGCCAGTGTGAGAACTTATAGATCTTTAACCAATTTTACGTTATCGAATAGATAATTGTCTTACTATTTTTTGAAAAAAGTAGAATATTATTGAAGATAGCATTGATCAGCTAAGCTTATACAATAAAAAATTTCCCTAAGAATTAATTGTTATAACAATACATCAAAAATGTTAGATACTTTCTGCAAAGAAATCGAGAAGTAAGCATTAATCCTTTTTTAATTAGTTTTACACATATTTTTTAAATGCTATTAATAAATTTTACAAGAGGTAAGATCTTATTAAAAAATTAAAGATAGATTAAATGTCTTCAAACTATCTTTTCTTTTAAATATGTTCAAACCATGTCAAAGAGGTTGCAGTTAATGAAATTATCGGTTACTATATTGACCACCATTTTAGATGTAGATTCTATTGTGGATCTTGATTATTATTTAGGAAGATTCCAAGAAAGCGCTTTACGAAATCTATTCGTTTACGGCGTTTCAAACCAACGAATTCAAGGTCAACTTTTAGAACCAAAAAAGTTAACCCTTTCAAGGGCTTTAGCATTGGCGATGGAACTGTCCGAAAGAGAAGCTAGTACATTACATCAAAACACTGCTCAAGTTAACTATACGAGTGCACGCAATTACAAACAACATACATCTCAGCTTAAGCCACATCAAAACAAAGAAAAGCAAAGTTACACCCGCAGTGATGAAGCTACAATGAGTAATCCGATTTCCAAAAAAATATAGTGCTACCAATGTTAAAGGCATGTTTCAAAAAGAGAAATTCGTTGCATCAAGAAAAAGATAAAAAGCCAGTAGATAGACTGCATTGAAATACTGGCTGCAGATAAAACGAACATACGAGAAAAAATTTTCAAAACACTCTCCGTAAACGGTAAACAAGTCAACTTCAAGGTCGACACGGGAGCAGCAATTACGCTCATGGGAAGAGATCAGGCGAAACAAATTTTTCCAGGAATACCGGTGCTACGAACGTATCTACAACTGGTTACGTACTGTAAGCGAAAGGTTAATATCGTAAGGTACATTGCAGTAGAATTTAAATGCGAGAATTTTCATGATACAGGGAATTTATATATAACAAATATTAAGTATTTACCATTAATGGGGCGTCAATGAGTTACGATGATCGTCAAAGAGAATGGAGCAAACGTGTTATTCAATTCGATCTTAGAAGTAGAAATATCAGACGCACAGAAAAATACGTTAATTAAAAATTTATTAAATAAATACAGAAATAATCCAGTTAAAACGGATATACATACATAGGAACCAGCAAGGGCGCCTTTCGGTCGTGACACAGACTTTGCTGGATGTATAATCCATATAAAATAAAAAAAAGACAAAAAAAAGTGACACGTGTTTCAGGGTTTTGCTTAAACAAATTGTATGCGGCCATACAAGACGATTCAAAGTTCACGTTTGAGCGACGTTTTGAAAACTCCGACAATGATAACAGACTAATATTTCCGTCATTTATTCAAAAATCCATCAAATTGGACGTTTTTTTTTTTAAATTAAAGAAAATTTTATCTGGTTTTTGAGTTTTTTTAAATTAGTAAGCTACCTTTTACACAGATAAAGTTGTATACGAAACACTGAAAAAAGCCGATTTTTTTTTAATTTGAATTTCTGGAGAAACACATATTTTTTTTCATTTAAAGTTTTTGTAATGATTAAAGACTAATAACACTATATTTTAAACCATACCACTAGTGCCGCCAACTTTTTAAAGCTGAAATGTAACTTTATTACCGAAAAACGGCTATTTTTCCCATAAGAACCTATTTTTTGCACTTATGGAGCAAATTAAAATAGTTTATTAATATTATGGAGTACAAACATTGCGTGCACGTGAGAATAGAATTCAACAGCTTTTATTTAACTTCTTTTAAGGCCTAAACACCCATATTTTATTCGAATGGACGTCAAAATCGACAAAATAAATTAGCGTTTTTGGTAGCCGATTTTTATTGACAATTATTTTCTGGTTCCATGGTGAATTCGCAAGTAAATGAGCTCTAACGACGCTTAATTTTTTCATTCTGATCTGTAGAGCGTGATTCTGCCTGCGGCACACCCATTTTCCACTCTGGGAAGAGTTTTAGCGAAGGAATCGAGCTTTGCTAAAGAAATAAAAGATTGTTTTTGTGTTTCGTCCCGGGAGCACGTCTAGACTTATCAGTAAGGCTGATGACCTGCTCCCAGCCTTAGACACCGGAGTAGTGCGGCATCGAATGGAAATGATCGGGCTTATGTATTAACCAAAGCCATTTTTCGCTGCTTGACGGAAACGCAACTTTGGAAGGCTTGACCATCTGGCGAATAAAGCAGAAAGTGTATTTTTTAGCGCGGACTATTTGAGAGCCGCCACAGTACTAGGACTATTTGAGAGCCGCCACAGTACTATTCACCCAGTTACGACTGTAGGTGTGAACCATAAGAAATTACGTAATGAAAGGGAGGTATCGAGATGTGAAGGCACGAAGGGGGAAGTAAGAAATTGATAATATTGTGTTGTGGATCTCCGAATTTTCAACATTTTTTTTTTTAAAAGACGCGACGTGCTGCAAGCACGTGCTCTAGTTTGTGCGTGTGTGACTGACGTGTTTGACGTAAGGAAACTCTGCATGTGCAGCAAGGGATTGACGCGAGAAAGGCTTTTTCCGTGTACAATATATGACTTTTTTGACGCGAGGAAGGCTTTTGGGCGTGTGAAGCATGTAAATGACGCGAGGAAGGCCTTACGTGTGCACCATGTGGTTTACGAGATTGTGTGTTATGGGATTAGCATCGTTTGGTTGCGTGTACCCGGCATAGAGAATAAGGAAATGCGTAAGAGAATGATTTTCAGCAGCGCGTGAGGTCGTTGAGAATGGGTCCGCGTGGTGCACTGGTGAACAGGTGCACAGCAGACGCCCTTGGCCACGTTGAGTACCTGGGGCTGAAAATGACAGAAGGTTGCGTTTATTTTGTTCTTTGGCGGGTTCACCACTTTAACGTAGGAATCGAGCTTTGCTAAGGAAATAGAAGATTGTTGTTGTGTTTCGTCCCGGAAGCATGCCTGGACTCATCAGTAAGGCTGACAACGTGCTCCCTGACTTAGACATCAGAGTAGTGCGGCATCGAATGGAAATGATCGCGCTTATGTATTAACCAAAGCCATTTTTCGCTGCTTGACGGAAACGCAACTTTGGAAGGCTTGACCATCTGGCGAATAAAGCAGAAAGTTGTGACAAGGCAAATTGCGTCGCCCGCCGAGCACCGGTAAGGGTATTCCGTGGACGATGTCCCGTGCACCTCGCCAGCAAGAATTTTTCGCCGAACTTCACTGAAACGCGAAACAAGGCGCGCGCTCGTACGCGCGCGCGTCCGGGGCTC
>JAPYYV010033735.1:0-11486 GCA_030522625.1 Copidosoma aretas | reverse complement strand
TTCAAACATAATTTGCCTGATGCGTGGTGACGCCAAGTTGAGCCAACTTTCAAATCTCTCGACCCCCTTGACTTTTTCCCCAGGACCCATCGTACCACTATGAAGAGAAAATGCACTTCTTTTGCTTTTCCAAGGCTTCACGGCATAAGAGAAAAAAAGCAACTATAAAGGAAAATTTCCTTGCGCGCGTGTGAGAAGGAAAGAGAAGATTAGATTAGATTTGATTACTTTATTAATGGGCCATGGGGTGGAACCCTGAGTGGCCATAGGAGCTATGTGTTCCTTAGATACGTTAACAGCAGTTATCCCAGATCGCAGAAGCTCACATTGATCAACTGCTTGACTGGCCAGCTCTAGATCAGCAAGCGTACTGGTCACAGAGCTAATTTTGTCTTGGCATTCAGCTCTCATTTGTTCGGTTTGTTCAAATACGGAGATTCGCTGCGACAAGACAGTAACATCTTGCTTACATGTCTCAAGTGTCTTGCTAGATTTGCTTGTTAATCCTTAATTCGTAACACCGTGTTTGCCAGACGTTTAATATTTTTCCTACCTCGGGCCTTTTTGGAACCCTGGTACACCCTCGGTAGGAAAAACAGCGTTTGCCACTCATGTGCATCCGACCAGGAGGGTCACAATAGTCCCTCGGGCGTTTAGCGAAACTACTATTTTGTTTTTCCTACCGAAGGTGTACCAGGGTTGCAAAAGTGCCCGAGGTAGGAAAACTGTATATGAGCGGAACTTTTATTGTCCATTGCATGCAGAGTAGTGCTTTGCGCGCAAGCTTTTCGTTTCATTGTATCAGCTTCCACATTTCAAAGTCATCAAACCCGCACCTCGTGATTGATCAAACTACTCGAAGAGCACACCTCCCTGAAGCCACTTGCGCTTTCGACGTCGAAAATGAAGCAATACATCATGTTGTGCATTCAACCATACCCAACAAATCAAATCTTCATGTATTGAATCCTTTCATGGGTAATACGGCGAGACGAAAGTTACTTTCAAACATCCACGACTCGGCGGTCGGATGGAGGTGCATCTTTATCGATCATATTCCGAGCGTGTACTCATAAGTTTGATCGCACAAACGCTGTGTCACTACCTTAATTCTCGCGATCGAAAGCCACGCATTCCCGGCTCGTATGTAATACCAAAGTTATATCATCTCATCCACTGACGCCGCGGTGTACTCTTATATACATACCCACAGAAGCTACCGGCTTTTGCGCTGGTCCTCACACTAAAAATCCCACACAATCACAGTTTGTGCTGGTACGGATCCCTCCCGCATAGGCGACGACGCGGACGTGACGTTGACCGTATTAACACCCAACGCCTGGGCATCCATAGCTGCTACTGTCACTCAAGGGAGCAGTGTAGATGCCTACGCGCAGTGGCTCAACCGTTGATGGGCGCTATTCGACGGTACGACGTTTTTCGGTGAAGTGTATAATGCGCCTCACGATGGTTTATATAGTTCTAAAGGACTAATAAAAAATAGATTTGTTGGAAACTTTCTACAAACACTGGCATGGTGAGAAGACTCACAGTTTGTGGTCTCTCAAGAAAGACCAACAAGTCGTAGCACCTTCATTGGACTACTGTTACATGCAGGTCACACGAATAATCATTGGAATAGTGTCTTTTGAAGCAGCTACTGCTTTTGTACTGGGAAACTTCAGGCTTCGATACACTATTGAAATCGAGTTCTACTTGTTATCCTTATACGTTATCTGATGCATTCGGAATCATTAAATTAATGTACCGTAATAATGAGTGGTCAAGGGACTCATTAAAGGTCATCTAAAGGATTGATAAATGCTGAAATAAAATAAAATAATGTATTTAGTAGTACAACATGTCTATATTCAGCCATAACACTTGAGATATAATACCTTCTAAGTATGCATATAAAATAAGTAATATATCTTTTTTGTCAATGATAATGCAAATATTATGACCAAATAAAATTTGCCACAACAACGAAATACAAACATTCTTTTAGTAGTACGATCTGGCTATTGTCAGACATTACACTTTACACATAGTAACTTCTAAGTATACAAGATAAGCCACGTTTTTGACAATCTTGATGTATACAGCATTCTACACGGTCCAAATCGAACAATCTTGCAATAGGTCTCATTTAAAACTGAATTGTTGAAAATTTTTTTTTTTTGTGGTTATTGATTCCTGATTTATTGCTGTACACGCCGGTTACTGCTGTTAAAGTACTTTTGAGGGTCGCTGTATATTATGACTAATTTAAATGTGCTGTTGAAATAAAATAAAATGATAAATCTGTTAGTAGGATCCAACAGTCATATATTACATTTCCATCGAACCAATTGAACTGTTAAAATGAATTACAATAGAATTTTCAGACCTTTTGTGATCAGTTTTCATATTCGATTGAATCGATTTATCCATGTTGAAATAAAATTAAATACGGTATCAAGTAGTACGACCTGGCTATAATCAGACATTACACTTTAGATTCTGAAACCTTTCTCTAAGGTACATGGTCTTCTCTAATGTAAAGCCAGCGTGAAGGATAGCCATGGACTGCTGGTAACTCGTGGCATACAATCGGGAGTTTGGCTGCACCAAAATCGGAAATCGCGTGCACAAAGAGAGAGAAAGCTTTTTAGCAAAAGCATCATCGGAACAGCGAAATGTTGAGCTGCACGAAAACCGGATTATTGACCAACGTGGCGCTCGGACTAGTTCCACAGCAGATGCGGGGGAGGATAGCTGACAAAGGGTCCGGTAAAGAGTGGAATTAGCGTGATGGTCCATGTGTGGGTTCATTTTCAAGCTCCTCTAAAAAAAACACCAGATAGGAATCCCTAAGAGTGCTCGTGTGAAACTCCGGGTGCAATGGCAAAAGGGAAAACAGAGCCAAATACAGAGAGGAAGTGGGAAAAATAGTATCGAAATTCGAGCACCAAAAGGGGGCTCAGGCGTGGCTCTCTGCATGGAAATACACTCGTGTGTTTAGAGATACCATAGAATCACGCTAGAGTGTATATACATACATACACGAAATGGAAGAGGAGCCCGAAACAGTCGAGGCTGGATCAGGAGAGCAGAAAAGTGTAAGCTAGCGTGGCATTGGTTTGAGGCCTGTGAAAGGGGCAGAGAAATAGGCCGCTAATCATATGTGATCAGTCGTTCATCCCTGATAGACTGGAGAGAGTATAATGTACTACACAGCGCTAATGTACTCCTGGTTGGGCTCATTCGGATGCGGGCCAGTGCTGCCACTAGTCGAAATAACCGGTTGTATTCAGTGCTCCTCACGGTCAGCCGAATCGTTCCGTTGGTGATATCTTCCAGCGCATACCTACCTTTATGCAATGGGTATGAGTGACGGCGATAATTCATGGTGCAATTGTGGCTGTTGCCGTAACGGAAGAGGACGATTTGGAGTTCAGTACGAGGAACAACTCTATTGTCTAGTCATCGTATCGAACGAGTGGGATAAAGTACGCGTTTGGGTGTTTGTTATTTCATCGTTCAGATTGATTAACGCTCTAGCACAAGTATTTTTTTTTTTTAGTCTGCCTGCCTTAAAAATTCACGTGGTCCCGACGCTCTGCATCGAGCGATCGAGTGAATTACGTTCTTGGAATATTTTTTGTAACCATTGGATCAGAGCTCGAGTAAGTGTGCTGTGCTTGTTTTGTTTTCATTTTTGTTTTTGGTGGATGTAGGGGCTGTTGTCTCGCAATAGCAAGTTTTAAAGTACCTATATTTCTCCCGTGTACATTTATTTTAGTTAGCTATATCTTTTTCGATTACTCAATCTATTTGTCTTATAATTTGAAATATATCTCACGCGCATATGTATTCTATTGATTCCTATAAAAATCTCCTCATGGACGGATCTCTCCAAATAGTCTATAGTTTTATTGAAAACTCGGCGTATCATCATCCATTCGTCTCCATTGACGATTCGCAAAAAGTTTTACAGGAAGCTCCGAGTAATAATATTTTCTGTTGGGTACTTTTTTTTTTCTTCTTATCATGTCTGCGCTGAGTTTCGGCATCGCAGTACACCGATGATAGGAATTTCAGATGTCTGCGAGTAATCGGATGGAAGCGAGTCTGTGATGGATACAGTGGGTTTGTATAGGTCGCAGCTACGGGAAATCGGGGCGTTTCAACGAGTTCTAAGACTAAAATCCAAGGTGAGCTTTCTTCTACTTCGGTGCCTCTGATAAGAAACTTAATCCGTCTTTTTTGTGTATGTGCGTGTGCGCTTATGTGTATGTGTATGTTATGTAATACGCTATTTTTACATTTACATTTACATACTCGCTTATCGCTTAGCCCCAATTCGACACTAATTTTATCTTTTTCGTGCGACCAGCCTGAATTCGACATTTGCCTTGTAGAATAATATAGTATGGCTGGTACCAAATTACTGCTTACTCCCCTGAGACTTGTTCCCTGGGTAGAGATTAAGTAGGGAATTTTCACTGCCCAGAGGAAGACAGAAGCAGGAAAATGGTTAATCGGATTTCTGACGGTTCATCATAACTTTGTGTCCTTAATTGGTGTCCTTTTTTTGTGGTTAATAAATTTATTGGTGATAAGTCGAGTAACGTAAAAGTTTCAACAAATAGTTTTTATATTGTCACTAGAACAAAACCAACCATTGAGTTTTCCGGTATAAGCAGGAACTTCAGCAGGTGTTTCAGTAGCTTAAAATGCACGAAAGAGAGAAAATGGAAGAAAAACGGAGGATACATATCTGCTAATTTGTGTCCACAAACCCGAGCACACACAAAGGATGAAAAAAAAAAAAGAGAAATTGTACGTCCGAGCAGAGATGAAGCGAAAGATTTCCCAACTCGTTACGCGATCGAGTTTGGGCTCGGGAGGCAATAACTCCCCCGGCGAGACTCGGGAAATTTATCGCCGCCCCGAGGCGCTTCCCCCACCCTTTGCTTCCCTGGTCGAATTTGTTTTAATGCGTCAGTATGTGTAAAATGCAAAATACAGCACCAGCAATTTCAATCGTGTATTGGAATCCGTCGCGTGGGGAAAAAACATTCAAGGGAGATTTTTTACTCTGTTTGCGGGGGAAATTTATTTTTTCGGCTTAATCAAAGCGACTTTTCGTGATATATAATTACGGCAGAGAATGTATTTCTCTAAAACGAATGGAAATGATGATCGGGAGTGTGCGTTTGATTTGGATGTTGACGAGAGTAAATAGATGTATTGCGAATTTAGGTTACAATTTAAGACATATTTTCAGTACAGTTTTTGAGAAAATCAAAGCTTGGTCACTAACCAAACCATCAACATGATAAAATGACACTGTCACAAAGTAGGACTAGAGATTTTTACAGAAACGTGAACAAGTTTTTTCGTGCCTCCCAGGCTTAATAATTTTCATAAATTTCGTAAATCAATTCATATGTTGAAAAAATCACCGTCATCTTTTATACCAGCCTCAATCTCATGACAACCACAATAAGTAAACAACCAAAAGATCCAAGTTACTTCCAACAAAGTAATTGACAAACAGTACCTTCAATCTCACACCTCTATTTGCATTCCCCACTTGTGCCAGTCAGACCCGACGCCTCGAATGACATTCAATATTCAGCCTCTCTTTCCTTCTCTCGACCACGGCTCGGCCACCTTAATAAGATCAGAAATTCCGCATCCACCGCCTTCACTTGGCCTCTTTCTGCCTTCCATAAACACACGGATTCCAGGGACGTCCATCCAGGCCCAATATTCCATTCACGCAGTGTCCTCCTCTGCCTCTCAAATTTATTTCATTGCAAAGGCAAAGATGGAGAATTCCGCCAAGAGAAATACAAAAGAGAAGCAGCCGAGGCTTCATCTCTTTTCCTTTTTTCCGGGTCCTCCTTTCCAATCCCGATGCCTTTGTCTTTAGAGACTCGCAGACGTCACCTCCTTTGACGCACGTGGGCTCCTCTTTCTAAGTAAACGCGAACTCTATCTCTTTACTTAGTGCTTTGAAGAGCGTTTGGCGAACCTAACAGAGATTCTGGAGTTGAGGCGAGAAAGATTTGAGAAAGTGCATGTACTAGAGACTTGGGCCGCAGCTGCTGCTGGTGGTGTGATTTTATTTTGTTGTTATTGTTGCTTCTGCTTCCACTGCGGAGTTGGTTGTGGTATCATCAAAGGTGGCATGTACCACGCCAGGGGAAGAGCGTCGTAAATTTTACATTAGCTGATGGGTTTTCTCTTTTATCTCGCGATTGTCTTTCTTTCCCTTGGCTCCCTCACCTTCACTACTCTCTGATTGTAAAGTGCATCTTCGGTTTTCGGGACTCGAGTTCTGACCCAAACGTATTTGAATAAGAAGCCATGCACAATCATTCTTGGTTATACGAGGTACCTGGCAGCTTTTCAGGGCTTTAAGGTCACTAATTTCATTCTCGCAAAGTTGCCTACTAGTCGCACCTCTGACGACCACTTCCATCCCCCTCTAGAAAGTCGGACCCACTTTGTATTACTTTTACGGCCAAGGATCGGTAAACATCGTTTCCGAGAAATTTCCACTCGTATACGTATAGACTCTCCCCCTTTGCGTGAACGCCCTTTCGCTGTACTCTCTTTTTCTCCACGCCCCAATGGAACGGGTATTCTGGGCTGCTAGTCCGCCAACTCACGCGCGTGTCGTTGCACTTCTCTTTTACCTGTTTCTCTCCTGTATAGTACGAGGGCAGCGTCAAAAAAGCCCATTAAAAGTTAATGTCTCGAAAGTTTGTCGGATACTCTCGCGAACGGCATCTGATCTGCTTGTATATCCCATCCGCGAATCGAAAGGACGAGAAAGAAAGTAATATGACAGTAGAGGGGCGGGGAGTATAAAAAGCTTTAGCAGCGCGGCTCTGGTGCAATGGCAATAGCAATAAACATGATGGTGAAGGGATTAGGGTTTCCAATTATTCGACAGAGCCCAGGTTACCACTTCCGAAGTTTTTGATCTTCTGTGCGCGAAACCAAGTTGCCTCCAAGATCCAAGTCACGGACTGATAAATACCGCAGGTGCTGCTGTTGCTTTTACTGTTCCGCCCCTCTGCCAGTCATCTTTATACCACTAACGGGGACGTCTAGTGCTCATTACAGCGCCACTGTTCCTGTACGACATTAGTGCAGGTCCAACGAGCTTTTCGTCGTTTCTTCAAGACAACGCATAAGATGGAAGCAGCAGTGCCTCGCTTTTTTAAAATGTTAGATATAAGTAAGGCTCTTTCCCGATTGAATAGTACCTTTGAGTTTAAGGGTCTTGCCGTATGAGCTCGTGGGTCGAGTTTTTTTAAGAGGGAAAGAGATTAACTTTATCTTGTAAAGAGCTGTTTAATGATATCATCCCCTCTAGTTAGCTGCTGCAGACGACGCGACGTAGCAATTATCGGGATTGGTAATTAAAAGATTTCTGGAGTCACGAGCTTTTTATCCTATAAGATGTGTTTTCGCTGTTTTCGGTGTGAAAATATTATCAACCTGGTAAGATTCTTGCAATCCAATTTGAAACCAATGTATCTGTTGCAGATAAATAAGTGCTTATGTTTCCGTTTTAATCAGATATGATATATCCATAACAGCAACGTGTCATTAGTAGTAAGAAACTTCTAGCACATAAATAATGAGTTTGGCACTTGAAAATTTAATGCATCGCCCGACAGCTTTTGATGCATTGGAACTTCTCTTTTCGGCTAAAAGAAAAGACGCCATCGCAAGCTCTACGACCAAAACCACCAACACACCCTCGAAGTTTGACTAGTCTCTGAGTGAGTCCAAAAACACCACTGCACGTGCCCAAGTTCATTAGCATGCAAAGGTTAATGATCTTAAGTTCGCGTAACAGCACAGCCTAGCGCACGAATAGGAGAGAGAATTACGGAGTCCCACTTATTCGGCATAGCTTTATCAATTTTATGGCGCAGTATTGCGCATATTTCTGAGTCCAAGGGGTCCGGCAACGTAGAAAAAGGGCGAAGGATTATTCTATGATGGAGCTGCCATGTGTATAAATTGACGAGGGTTATTAGGGTGGTTTTCTTCAATAGGCCGGCCTAGACTAGAGTGCTGTACGTAGTATCTATCGCACTGTTATCCAGGTTTGCTGCAAAGTATTGGCAATCCACGGGTTTTTGCCTACAGAATTTGTGCTGGACACATGTGTTGTGAAACGTGTTTATTCATAGAGATGAACTTTTCCACGCTGTACTAAGCCCAGCAAAACGAAACATCAACCCTTACGTGTACATAGGTATCCATTTGAAAATTAAAACGGCGTTCCACAGACTTACAGAGTCAGTGCTTGAAAGAGATCTTAGTTGGCTAAGAAGTCAAAGCTAATTTGTTTCCCTGCTTTTCGGGGCAAAATAGACCAATTCATACTCCAATATTACGCTCTTGCAAAGAGAGGAAAAGAAGACAGTGTAAAAGGGAAGATGTAGGGGGAAAAGGGCAAAACGGATGGAAACGAAAAAAGGTCGGCTTGCAGCAGCCATCATTCCTGGTACGTCCCTCCTCCACTACTTCCCTTCAACCCATTACGTCGAGTGACATCCAAGCTAATATACTTCCACTATCTGTTGTTCTGAAGCCAGAGACGCTGTCTATAGCATCCCATATATTCTCTTCGCAGCTTCTCTTTCGTTTCGCTCTTTCCAACACCTCAATGGTGGATAGGAGCGCATAGAGGCATGTTTTCTCGTCTGGGGACTCTATTTCATGATCTTGACAGCTAAGGACAGGAGACTCCACACAGCGAGTTAGATCAATGGATAGCAAAATTATGGTGCAGTTGAGAAGCTTTTCTGATCGAGTTGGGCTTTCTCAGTTTGGCTTGAAGCTGATGAAGGTGACAGTGCGAGATTGTACTGACAAAAACTATACTGAGTGCATTTCCATGGCTCTTGTAAGCAGCAAATATGGGTTGAATTGCTCGATACAACAATGTTTACTGCTAGTTTCAACGTTGTTTGATCATTACTTTTTTAAAAGTTTTCTGTCCAATGAACGATCGTACGCAGAAATCAGTAAAATCAGTAGTCTAAGTCAGCTGTTTGTCAGCCATACAAAGTTACTTTGATCCTTGTTGGCTGGTGTCACTAGTTATGAGACATAAAAAAAAATTGTTACTGATAAATTATCGTTAGCAGACATAACAGTAAAAATAGTAGCACGTATCAAGCATTGATCTGTCACAAAGATTATTTGACGCTCGATAGTGCAATGTTCGTGTTAACACTATTTTGTCGTGAGATATTTTTAGAATATTTTCTATGCAATAAACAATTGACAACAGATGTAACGATGAAATAACTGAAGCAAGTCATGCATAAGTCGGCCATTCAACCTTATTATGATGCATGGAAGCTGATTAAGACGTAATTTCGCCGTAAAATATTGAATAAACCATTGTAAACAAACACAGTTGTAAAATCAGTAGTAAAATCAACCACTAATTAGGCGTACTTATTTACTATGATGCTCAACACAATAAGCTTATTTTTACACGATTAGCTCGTGAGATGATTTTATACTGTTCAATGAACAATTTCAACATTATTGCAGTTGGATCAGTCATGCGAGTTGAGAACCAGTCAGACGTACTATTTAGATGCTTGACAATAAAAGTTAACATAACTGGGTCGTCATATATTTTTTTTATACTTATTGTTCAATGACCAACCGTAATCAGACATAGTAGTAAGAGTAGTAGTACGAGTCAATCAATTGTCAGTTATATTGCCTTATTTTGATGCTTGAGAGCTGGCAATAACACGATTTAGTTGTGAGATATAACAAATAATGTATCTGTCCAATAAACGATTCTAAATACACATAACAATATAATGAGTCGAACAAGTTGAGCATTGGCAAGTCATACATCTAATTTTGGCGCTCTATTGGACAATGGGCTTGTGATAATGCACTTTAGTCTAATGATTTATGTCAGAAAAATTTATATACAATTAATAACGGTAAACAGTATTGAGGTGGCACCAGTCAGCCGTGAAATCTTATTTTGATTGCCAATAGCATTGTAGTAAAATTATCAGTACAAGTCAACCACTAGATAGTTTAATGCAATAGGCTAGTATTAACGTAATCCGGTCGTGAGATGATATTGAACTATTCAATGAACGATTTTGTACATTAGTGATGTGGGATCAGTAGTGTAAGTCAAGTACTAGACAGCCAAATTCATTTTTTATGATGCTTGATAGCTAAAGTTAACGCAACAGTGTAGTTATGATTTTTTTTAATTCTGCGTTAAATAAATGCTTGCAAGCAAATACAGTAGTTAAAAACGTAGTAATACTCAAGCACCGGTTAGCCCTACCAGCTTCCTTTAGTACTCGGAAGAATAGGCTTATTATAAGATTATTCACTTGTGAGATAATCTTTCATACTATCCACTGCAGTATCATAAACAAAGGGGTAAAATTAGTCCTATGACTCAATTACTGGTCAGCCATACGAGTTTATTTAGAATTTCGCTAAATTTCTATCCCATGGACTCGTAAACAACCGATCGGCCACTCAAGTTTATTTTGATACCCGATCGAATAGGCTTGTGCAATAGAAATTTGGTCAACAATGGTAACTGTTAAATGAACAATAGTAGTAGTTTAATCACTAGTACCAGACAATCATTGGTCAGCCATACTAAGTTTTTTTGTATGCTTTGTAGCTAAACTTATTGAGATTCAGAGATCATGTATTATTTTTTTTAATAAATTATTATAAGCAGACAGCAGTCAAATCAGTAAAAGAAATCAAGCATTAGTCGGCCACACAAGATAATTTCAATGTTTTGGAGGTAAAGTTGATACAAATTGTTTTTTATGTATTTATTAAAAACTTTACGATTATGAACCATTTTGATACAAGTCAAACGGTAGAATCAGTAGTACGGTCAGCCCACTGGTCAGCAACACTAGTACATTTTGATGTGCGATTTCGTGACATTAGAAGTAAAATATTTTTCCATTGACCAATCGCAAACAGATACAGCGGAAGAATAAGTAGTACGAATCAGCGTTGGTCAGCCGTACAACTCTTCCGCGAATTCACGGCTCAATAAATCCAAACAAAGCATCAAAAACGAACGCTTGACTTCGGCGCACAAATTCAAGGTCGATGAATCAATTTATTTCTTCAAATCACTACTAATACCAGCATTAACGTCACGCCAGCATCGCCAAGAGATCGAAGCGACTACAAGTACGGCCATCGCACAAAATAAAAGCAGCAATCAGCCTCTACCCCCACCCCCTACATCTCGCACCACATTAACCCAGAACTGTCACTCCCATTACTATGCACTTCACGCCGTATAATGCACAATGGCTGACGCGCTGTATTATAATTCAGTGACGTTTTTGCATGGGACAGCTGCCACCGCTGATGCTCTTTTGTGCGCAGCCTTCCCCACCTCCCTTTCTCTACGTTAACGTTCCACTGGGCAG
>JAPYYV010033730.1:0-10104 GCA_030522625.1 Copidosoma aretas | reverse complement strand
AAAAAATTCAATGTATTATCGTGAAATAATAATGTAATATAAACTATTGTAGCTATAAAAGCCTTTAAGGACTTAATAAAGCTTTAAATAAATACACTAGGCAAGTAGGTATTTATTTTAAAAAAAAAAAAAATCACTCCCCCCTCACCCCAGGTTATCTCCTTCGTCGTTGCTTGGACAAGAGATAATCAGCTCCAATGAATACTCCTTTCGTCGTTTAACACGTAAAGTCTATACGGTTAACATAATCATTTGCCGTTTTAAGACGATTTCACATCTTCATTCTCTCTTTATAAAAGTCAAAAAGCCTTACAATTTCAGCATGATTTATTTTTGCGATTTCATTTAAAAAAATTAATTTTAATTTATTACAACGCATATTTACTACTACCAAGTTAAATAATGCAAAAAACTAATGAAACCGCTGGAGTAATTTAATTCATGTCCCTCAGAATCAACTACTCTCCATAATATAAAGATTTCTCTTGTAATCTTAATATTCATTTCATCTAAATGCCATTCGTCAGTTGGTTTTCTTTCTCTCTTCCTCGAATTTACGGTCATTGCAAGTTATGAATAAAGTTTAAAATATGTTGATAGGCGTCGAAGCGACAGTAAAATCAAGTAAATTAATCAGAATCAAGTTCATACAAGAGTCTATAGTCAGAATCATTATCAGTTTGTGAGGGGTTGGCACGCAGAGTGTACAGACTTACTCGTACATATAGTGAGGGGTGCCATGTCATTCGATAATTTAAAACCATTTAAAAAAATAAAATACGCAGTTTTTAAATTTACAGCAATCACTATGGGTTTAACAAAAAAAAATGAATTATTTGTTGATATTTTTAATGAAGCTAGTCGAAGCTAGTACTGTTATAGTAAATTATCAATTGTACTTATTTTTCAACTGGTTTTCAATTCGACGATTCTAAAAAACATTGAAACTGATGAATTTTAAAATAAATATTGAAGCCATGTCACTGTAGATTTTATTGATACCAAAGATAATCGGCCCCTTTTACATATACATCAAATTTTTAATTTGGGAGACAAATTTGATTGATCGTTCTATTTACCATTGCAAAAAAAAACTGCTGCCAATTTATTGGCACGAAGCTTCCTCATTCACAAGTTCTTTGTTTTTTATACACACCCTCAACAATTCTTTTTTTTTTTTAATTCAAAAACGTCATTATTTGAGGAATTTCATCTTCAAGATTTTCTGCCACAAAATATATTAAAACGTTTGATAGCGAAAAAATCACATAAAAAAAAAAATAAAATAATTTCCGAAATCGATGAAATCAAGGTTAAAAAAAACGAATCTATTCAATTAAACTTTTTTTTTCAGCAAGAATGCGGGTATCCAAAAAAAAATCTCACACCAAATCTATCGTTGAGAAGGCTCTCCAGCAAACATATAGCACTAAAGTTTAAATAATTATGGAGCTGTCATTCAAAACTCAATAACAAAAGGGATTGTAATATCGAAAAGGGGGTACTTTATAATGGACAATAAAATTATTTCATAAAATATTCTATATCGCATGTGTGTATAATTTCAGGTTTTAAAAACATTCTTGTAAAAAATGACTTTCTCCACGGTTTTTCATCCGATTTCAAATTTTTAAAGTTTGTTTTATTCCTGAAACGATTTCACATAGAGTTACTGTAAGGAATTTTAGAATATATTTTTTGTGCAAGAAGTTAGATGATATTGCTCATACGAAAACATGTAAAAGCTTCCGTTACCTATAAACTTCGCTATGAACAATACCATCTAACTTCTTGCACAATAAATATTTTCTGAAATCCCCCATAGTAACCGCATGAAAACTCGTTTGAGAAATAAAGCAAACTTTGAAAATATGAAATAGGATAAAAACCGATGAGAAAGTCATTTTTTGCGAGAATGTTTTTAAAACCTGAAATTATACGCACATGCGACATAGAATGTTTTATGTAATAATTTTTTTCTCTCTTATAAATTACCCCCTTTTCGATACTACAACCCCTTTTATTATTGAGTTTTAAATGACAGCTCCATAATTATTTAAAGTTTAGTGCTATATATATGCTGGTGGCCCTCCTTAAACATCCTGAAAAACGATGAAAATTGGTCAAAGAAATCCTGAGATATGATCGATTACATGCATTCCCTATTTACACCCACGCACACCCTGTTAGGTGACGAATTTATTAGTTCTAAACAGTATTTCTAACTTCTTTATATTTATGAAAATAAGGAAGCCCTTAAGAAATAACTTTTACGACTTTAAACACTTAATTTTCATTTTATTTTCATTCTCTTATACATCAAATCATTTATCTTTTTATTTTTCTCAAACCAACTTACAATCAATTTCCACAGTACTAAGCATTTTCATAACTTATTATCACCGCCTACCACTTCTAAAATTTCCGTGCTCTCGCCCCTGCTATTATCAGATAATTGTAAATTGATGCATACGAAATATTATTCGATGACTACGACCTTTTGTATTATATAAGTAAGTTCTCGCCAAGGACGGCAATGGTTTTAAGAAGGAGATGCTAAGTGACGACTTTATTAGTTCTAAACATTATTTCTAACTTCCTTATTTTTATAAAAATAAGGAAGCTCTTAAGAAATGATGACTTTAAAGACTTTCAACACAATTTCTTAATGATAACTTTAATAAGCATCTCTTATTTCCTATTTAATTTTCTAAAAGAACATAAGGAACATGAATCCGTCCGTAGATAGTGCTGATGATGTATTTCGTAACTTTGTGTAGATACAACTGAAGTGAGATGTCGAAATACAACAGAAGCGAAAAAAAAAAGTTAAAACATCGATTGATAGAACAGCTTCCGCTTCCTTGACTTATAATTATACTATAAAGTTTTCAACGGTCTTTAGATTAGAAGTGTACTGCCACCCATCGCGAGCAGTATGTTTAGTAGCCTACCACCGCTCATCGAGTGTGTTTTAATAATTATTGAGTAGTTCACTGCCACTCATCGGGAGCAGTTATCTTTATTGTTCCGTAGAGGTTTTATAAATTCATTAGCACAGTGTGCAATTTATCGTAAAATTGTCAAATTAAAGTAATAAATCTCAAGTAATTGTAGTTAAGATAACTATATATATATCGTGCATCTTTGACATGTGTACATTAATCTCAAATTTTTTCAGAATTACTTTTTTTTTCGTTTCAAAATGGTGGACCAAAATACCTTAAAAAACATGTTTTTTTTTTATATGTTGACCAGGTATATCGTTATTAAGACAAAAAAACAATGATAAACTCGAATTTATTACACTGTCAAATGTTTATAGTATTGCTTGTAATCAGTACTAGACTGAAATGCTGGGTTTCAAAATCGTGGATCCAAAATGGCAGCCAATATATGATTTATTCTTTTTTTTTTATCGCGTTCATAGTAACTTACAATCTGGTAATCAGTATAAGAAAAATATATTTTCCCAACATTTTACCGGGCTGCAACTCTTCAGTCGGCTTTGGTTCTGAAGACAATGCAGTATAGTATTTTCAGTATCATGTTAAATCCAATATGGCGGCTATAAAAATACTTTGGATCATCTTTTTCTTCACAACCCTATCGACATGGGTATCGAATAAAAGGGCATGACGAGTAGAATACAATGAGTTATGTAACGTTATGACACAAAATGGTGGATGATCTTTTTCTTCACGATCCCCTCGACTTGGGTATCGAATGAAAGGGCATAATGAGTAGATAACAGTGAGCTACATATCGTTGTTGAAAATTTTAATAATATTAGACTGAAGAGCTAAATTTCAAAATAGCAGATTTAAAATTGAGGCAAATAGAATTTTTGTTTATTCTCATATCATGTTTGATTCAACGTGTTTTGTTGAAATTACGATAAGAATAATACTTTAGAAATTTTTTTGTTTTTTTTGTAATTTTCTTAACTGATTTGTATCATACATTTGGTAACCAACACTAATATAATCCAGCTATGGGTTTAAGATAATGCTGGACTTTAATTTACGATCAGTTTTGCAAAATAATTCTTCCTATCTACTCGTTTGGATTCATTAATAGATTATAAACGATTATTGTATAATGAAGTTAGTCCAAAATTCTAACAAAAAAAAGACACCTGGAATAGTATTTTTTAAATACTTTATTTAAGTGTCAATAAACAAACGGATGAATAAAAAATTTTGTATTTTTATCACAGTTACGTAAGTCGATAAGAAGGGAAATATAAATACATACATGAAAATAATTTTGGGATAGGTTTTGGGTTCGCTGAGTTTTATAATGCAGTTATTATGCGTATTTAATTTTGGTGCGACTTAAAAAATTGTTCTATAACATTAATCATATTAATTGATAAATATGATAGAAAAAAACTAACCCTACCGTTTCAATTAAGTAATTTAGTAACTGTTTTACAAATTTTTTACATCACTGTATTTGAGAATGTACGTGCCTCGAATTCCCCTAATTTATTTTTTACGAACGCATGGGCTTTTCGAATATCAGGTATTCTTTCAGCTGCTGCAAACCTTGCTTTCAATGTCTTCGAACTCTTTTTTATTTCATCCTTTGAACTAAATATAACTTCAGTTTTCTTTTCATTACCTTTTGCCCATTTGTGCAGTCTTTCAACATTCAAAATTTGTTGAGCTGGCGCCCTAGCTTGCAGACTAACACGTCTTACAGCTGTTTTGAAATTACATCCTACGCCATCACCAGGGCCTTTTCCATAAGCTAATACGAAAAAATTATGCTCTGCTTCGACACCAAAGTCGTCGAAATGCAATTCAATGTTTTTAAAACTGTATTTATTCTTGAAATGCTGAACAGCACCGTCCGTGAAGTAGGGAATTTTTTTTTTTAATTTTTAATTATTTTTTTTAGTCGAGTGATAATAATGCCTTGGAAAGTGTGTACTGCTGTCATATTATGATCAAGTTCATTTGATAATATGATCATAGATTTGTGTTCCAATTCTTTTTCTTTTTTATTATAGCATACAATAGTAAAAATAGTACAATGCTCATTACTCCAGTGAATTCCGCTTATTGCATTTTGAGATACGAATTGGAGATTTTCAGAAAAATCCATACGAACTATCACTTCGTTTTCATTCAAATCATTTTGACACTCTTTAAAATATTTTGATTGCTGCTTTCCAACATAATCATGAATTTTTAATTTAAATAACTTTTCAATTAATTCATGAATAAAATCAATTTCCGATAATTCTCGTTTTTCCATTTTTCTCGGTCTGTAGTAGTCCAGCAATAAAATGTTATTAGATCAATGAAGTTCTTATCCAAATGATTTCCCAAGTGTTGCTGCAATTTTATTGTATTAGAAAAATCCAAATTTTCAATTGTATAATTTAGACATTTTCCTACGTAGCAGTCAGGAGAGTTTACATCACATACTAATAAATCAATGCAGTCTCTATAGTCTTTAAGATATAAATCTGTATCTTTCGTAAGAGTACTTATATCTAAACTATCCAACATTAGGCTTATATTTTCATGATAAATGCAGACACAAATATAGTGCGTACCGCTGGCACCTGCAAAAACACTATTTCTCGGCCTTAAGGACGCAAATTTGGAAAATTGAATGGGATTTTCAGGGTATATCTGTTGAAATGAAGCATTCAATTCTTTCAAGTTACTGTGCATTAAACGCTTTCTTTCATGAACCCGAGATCCATTAGCTTACTTAACTGATACTGTATCTTTCATTCCCCCCAACAGTTTTCCATTATCATCACAGTCATAAAAAGCTTTCACAAACGCTGCAGTTTTTTTATTCAACGGCTTACCTTTTCTGATATTAGGTGATGTAAAAATACCATTGTTATTGACAAGGTCTTTAGCTTTCTTTACTTGCCACCGAGATACACTGAAAAATTTACTCGTCTCTCTAATACTCCAACTCTTTGGTGCAAAGGTCAAAAGTGTTACTCTTTCAGATGGTAATAATGTGGGTTCCTTGATTTTTTCTTGAATTTGTAGTAGCCCTTCTTTACCAGATTCATAAAGATGCAGATCTTCAGAAGATACTTCAACCGAATCGACTTTCTTTTTTTTCGGAGGTGATTCGCAGAATGACGTATTTGACTCATTGTCACTCTTACTGTTTGTATTTACTTCTTGAGTATTGTTCGTATCAAAATTTTTCTGTGAATCTGAAGATTTGTCCATGTCAGGGTTTTGTTTATAAATTTTAGCTTTACACGTATTACATATTTTTCTGTTCTGGGCATCAGGAAAGATATTTGAAAGTGAATGGGACACTGGAATATCTCCAAGTCTATTGGAGTGCACTTTTAATTTGAAAGGACTGCAACAGTAATGATTGAATCCAGAACGAGGCATTGTTAAATGCTAAGAAGGACTTTTTTTAGCGTGTGTGGAAAGAAAAAAGGCTGGTAAATGATAATTAATGTCAGAAAAAAGTTTACAACTTAAAAAAAAATAATAGTCTTTTCATAAATAAGATCAGCTTCATTTAAACGTAAACAAAACTGAAAGTCAGTGAAATATACGGATTTTTGATGTAACGAATCAAAAGGAGCAGCTTTATTTTGTCACAAATTGACGTTTCATTAAAACCCAGCCAACTTTATCAGAGTGCTACAATATTTTAGGCCATTCTTAAGCTTCGCTACTACATGTTAATCTGAATCATACACATTCATATGAATTATTTTTTATAAAACTGTATCCCACGCACTTATTACAATACCTGCAATGTCAATGTAAAAATTTTATATTATGCCATTACAATTAAGTAATCGTAGGTAAATACTAATATACTATAACAAAGGAATTTCAAAAAAATCTTGTACAAATTGTTTTTGTTATACATAATTAAATGAAGGCAAACATAAATGCAATGTAAAATCAAAACAAAATACAACCACACATTTGTCAATAGATACTGAGATAACAAATTGAGGGAGAAATATCATTAGTATGGAGGGTACAACACTGAAAAGAAAATTCTGACACCCAACAGACTCTAACCTAATAACCCAGTCAATAGCAAATAACTGAATTAAAATTATTAGTTGTTGAATATAACAATAATCAATAAGTAAATAAGTGAATAGATAACGAGAAAAAAAGTCCCTAGAAACTTTATCCAATTAATCTTATAGATTTCAACCTTCTGACCCAGGGAGCAACAAGTTATGAAGAGTTGTTAACTGTTAAAGTTAATAATAGGTAATTGAAAAAAGATTTAGGACAAGAAATGAATACCTGGTGAGTGTTTCAGTTCGTCAGACAATAATCATGATAAGATCTTATAAAAATTACGTAATTATCATATGATAACATCAATCGATTTATTACGTGATGATCATGTGACTTTCACGTAAATTGTTTGATTGTTTAAGTATTTCTTGATAAATAACTGTTAACGCCAATTCTGGTTACTTTAAAGAGTAAATGTAGCCCTTATTTGCATAAATTGATTAAGAATTACTGAAGAAAAAAATTTGATACAAAAAAAATGTACAATCTGAACTGTCTTACATTTTAAAATAACGATAAGTATTAGTTGAGTACATTCGACACTATATTTTTTCACAAAAATGTGCGACAACTTTTGTTTGGCAAACAATTTTAACTGCAAGAGCAGCACATTCCAATAATATTATCAAAAATTGTACTTTGAAAATATCAGTTTTGAAGCCCTTCTGATCCTGCATTAAATTATCTTATTTCATATGATTGAACTATTCGGCGTATTATGACTAAAGATAAAAAAGGATAAATTTTTATCCAACATTAAAAACAAAATTAAAAATAAATTTAAGGAAATTTATTATAAATTTATTGAAAAAAAAATCTTAACACCCGTGGTTAAAATTTAAAAAGTGAAATATTAGTAGAGTTCAGTTGATATCAAAAAGATAATAGTTTTGGACTGCACTAACTACACTTTCCTCACAGCTAACAATACCATAATTCATAACAATGTCCAAACCTTGTTAAAATAAAAAAACTGGTCTTGAAATGAATTATTTTTATCCGAATCACCATAAGATAAGTTAAAACAAACATGATATGAGAATAAACAAAAATTCTATTTGCCTCAATTTTAAATCTGCCATCATGAAATTTAGCTCTTCAGTCTAATATTATTAAAATTTTCAATAACGATATGTAGCTCACTGTTATCTACTCATTATGTCCTTTCATTCGATACCCAAGTCGAGGGGATTTATCATGATACTGAAAATACTATATTGCATTGCCTTCAGAACCAATGCTGTCTGAACAGTTGCAGCCCGGCAAAATGTTGGGAAAATATATTTTTCTTATACTGATTACCAGATTGTAAGTAACTATGAACACGATAAAAAAAAAGAATAAATCATATATTGGCCGCCATTTTGGATCCGCCATTTTTAGATCCAGCATTTCAGTCTTGTACTGATTACAAGCAATACTATAAAAATTTAACAGTGTAATAAATTCGAGTTTATCATTGTTTTTTTGTCTTAATAACGATATACCTGGTCAACATGTAAAAAAGTCCACCATTTTGAAACGAAAAAAAAAGTAATTCTGAAAAAATTTGAGATTAATGTACACATGTCAAAGATAATCTGTGCAAAGTTTGGTGAAAAAAAATACCCGTTTCTGAGATATTTAGGTGGCCCGCTTGACATGGAATGCCCAATATATATATATAGACTACCGACTAATTTTATAAAAGAGAATAATTATAAAAAGAATTATATACAAGATTATATTGAAAGGATGAGATCAAAATCTATTGAAAGAATCAAGAAAACAATAATTAATAAACGGGACAGAGATCTAAATCATAAAGTGAGTTTACTTATATTTTCACGCATATACCTTTTTCTCTACTCTCTATTAAATAAGTAAATGAACAAACAAGTTGCCTGACATTTGCTGGTTCTACGACGTGTGAGGGGATGTGCGACAAGTCCGCAACATTTCCAATATTTGATGGGAATAAAGTTCGATGATTAATAATTATTAATTAATACAACCAGCTACTGAATTTTTTTAATTCCATCTTAATACGTTTTTTCGTACATAATTTAATGATGTTTTAAAAGTTCCATAATAAAATATCCTAAAATAACGATAAACATCTTTCAAATCTATTTTTTCGAAACAATCAAGTTTAGAAAATCATGAAATAATAGTAGATTACGTACGAGTTTGGAAAGGCTTAGATTTGCGGACCGAGTGGTTGTACGAGTTTGGAAAGGCTTAGATTTGCGGACCGAGTGGTTTGCGGCCCGAGCCGAAGGCGAGGGACGTACCGAGGTCCGTAAAAAAGCCTTTACGATCAAGTTGCGGAATCTATTTTTCCACCTATAAGAGCCAAAATGAAGCGGCGAAGGTGCTATTTTGAGGTTAGAAGGTGGAAAAAATAAAAAAAAAAACGAATAAATCGAAATTATTTCTTCGAGAAGAATCCGTATTCAAAAACAAAAATAAAACATGCCTGGCATTATTGAAATAGGTTAAAGAAATCATGAGATATGGACATTGTGATCCCAACACGTCACGTTACTCTCGCGATATATATAGTCAATTAGGGGAAAAATAACACAGGCTTTATGGGGACGTATTAGTTATTATTTTTTTTACGCCTACAACGATCGTATTACGGCGAAAGCCTGCAGATAACATGTTTTCGTTGGTATAATGGTACTTCAGGCTTTTGCCGTAATAGGATCGTTGTAGGTGTAAAAAAAAAAAATCCGCGCGTCGGACGCGTGACAAAAGCGAAGCTTCTACGCGTTACATTGTAATAAAAAACAGGCCAATGCATTTTTAAAAAAAGCTCTTACAAGCGTTATTTTTAAATTCAGAGTACTGTTCACGATATTCACTCATTATAGAAATTTCTGAAACTTTGTATATTAATGTCTTACACTGCTATAAATAAGCTGTTCAAATTTTATAATGACTGCGCCTACCGTTTTACAGATATAACGTTTCAAAGTTGGACTCTTTAACATGGGAAGTATAGGGTCACCCCTCGAAAAATAGACTTTGTTATCGATGTAAAAAAATCGCTCTATGGATTATTTGA
>JAPYYV010033719.1:0-10624 GCA_030522625.1 Copidosoma aretas | reverse complement strand
CAAAAAAATAGTATACGTGACTCGTTCGAAAAGGCTTCTTTACGAACCTCGTAACGGCCCTCGCCTTCGGCTCGTGCCGTAAACCTCTCGGTTCGTAAAAACAAGCCTTTGCGAACTCGTCCGTAATCTACCATTTCGGCCCTCCGGGCCCAAGACTTTTTCTGCCCTAGGGCGCAAAGTATTTTCTCGGGCCCAAAGTGTGCCCACAGGCGCAAAATTGCACTTTGCGCCCTCGGCAAGAAAAACAATATACGAGACTCGAGCACAAAAGTAAAACAAGCGCGCCCTTCGGGCGCTCAATTTTTTACTTTCTGCCCTAGTGGCGTAATGTACTGTTGGGTCCGGAAGGCTGAAAAATCTTTGCGCCCGTGGGCGCAAAGTAATTTAAGGGCGAAAAGTGCGGCCTGAGGGTGAAAAGGCTCTGCCGCACTTTGGGCCCATGGTAAGAAAAATGAATTTGGAACTTTGCAAAAAATCTCTTTTCTATTTCATAGCTGTATATTACTTCTGAAATTATATAATTTTTTGGTGGGGCTTGCTTTCTGACACCTCTTATGAAATAAGAAAATATTATTCGGCTGTTCTCCCCGTTTTTTTAATAGGTCTAAAAATGTACCGTCAGCCCTTCGTCCCTACCATCAATGGGAGTATTATATCCCATTGGATCACATCATTTGTAGGGCAAATTTATTCAGAATTATCCTATACGTTTTCTTTAACCCATTTACATAACATACTGAACTTCTGAATACAACATACTCTTCCACTAGATAAGTACATTTTATTGTTTCAATTGTTTATTCCAATCGTGGATAATAACTTGACGGCAGAGTGGTGAGTTATGAACCTGATTCGAGCTCCAATTCCGTTAAACATCCAACTAAAAAAATCAAATAAATTTTGTTTATAAGAGTTAAATTCTTGATTGTTTTTTAGCGCTTTTTAGAATCAGCGTTTGAGAAGCCGATATTCAATTGACTTTTATATAAATCCAAACGTGTTTGATAGCGCACATAATGAAGTTACACTTAAGAATCAAACATATCGAATGTTTGTAATTATTTTAATTGAAATTTTTTATGTTTTGGTAAGTAATTAAGGTACTTTGATCTCTTTGTTCCATAATATTATTAAATTTATATGCAAATTTATAATTTATAATTGTATGTCATGATATAATTGTATAGATTTATTACAACTGTACAACATCATAAATCATTTAACACCACGAAAGTCATTGCAAGTAGCCTAATGCTACCAGAAAAACGATACGCCATTGTAAACAAACTTGAATCATAGCATAATAATATTCATTTTGTTTAATAATATTGTTAATGGAATTAATCGTAAAAAATTTGAATAGAATATTTTTTAGTTGTATTTGTAAAAAATCACTTATAATATGGTTTCAGTCCAAGACTGAACAATTTTGTAAATCTATCTAGACAACGATCTGTTGTTCAGCGAATGAATGATAAATTATTGTACAATTGGAAGAGTTATTTTTGAACTTTCATAACCATCTATGTAAAATTTTATTAGTCGGTTTCTGTATTATATTTAAATATTTCTTTAATCAATATTTGACCGTGTGTTCAATCAAAGAATGCAATTTCCGTAGTCATTATTTTATTGTAGGTTAGTTCAATGCCTAAAAGGATTATTTTACAATAAATAAAACAATAGTAAAAAGAAGCTCAAATGATATTTTCTGAATGAAATTTTTATATTTGTTCCAAATTATATTACCTTTTATTGAAAAAAAAAAAATAGAACAAAATTTCGTCCTAATAGATATTATGTAACATAACAGTGTATGATTAAAAAAAAACTCAATCGAAAAATTGCAATTGTATCACTGGACATTCCATATTTTTTTCTTCATATTTAAAATTTTTTGAAACGCATTGCCTTATTTAGTAGTTGTAATAAATTAAAAAAAGATTTCAATAATTCTTGGGAGATAGTATTTTGATCATCTCATTGAAGTATTCTTTATTATGTTTTCTCTATAATTTCATATTTTAAGTCTAATTTTAAAAATATAGTCTGATGAAATATTAACGTATTTTCTTTGTTTTGACATACTATCGATTTTGCTTAATTCAAATCAAGCTGTTGGTGGTGCTTAGTGATTTACTATTAGAGTTTATTTTTTATTTTTCTCGATCACAGGTTTTTAATTGTTTTTAAGATGTACAATTTAAATTCACAACTTTGCTGCTCCTGATTAAATCCATAAATCGAAAATAGTTTACTTGTAAAACAGTCCAAATTTATCAAAAATTTAAATATGCGTGGATATAATATTGTTAAAATTATTTAAAAACAAAAAAGCATAATAAGACTATTTACCAAAATGTTACGTTAAATTTTTTTATATTAAGGTGGTTATCGTAGTACAGTCAACCTGAAAAATAAGTTTTTGATTTAATATGAGTATTCTCATGGAAACTATGTGAATAAGTATTCAATTCGAGTACGCACGTGAAGACTAACAAAAAAAGTAATTACAATGGCGAAAATTATCAGTTAATATTGAATTTTATGTGGACCTGTACTACTATGTGACAACCTCTCCGTAAAATCCGGCGTATATGAGAAAAATTTTGCGATTTTTATTCTCGAAAACTATGAAGCTAGTCCTTCTACAATTTTAATATGTTATATGTAGTAATAAAATGATAATTAAAACCTCATAATTTTTTGAAGAAATTCTACAGAAAACGAAATATCACGATAACGCCCTTAATATGGACGAAACGTTCAAATGTTAAAGGTTGAGTGTCTTTTTTCAAGTTATTATTGATTTTGGTGATCGAAATGCGGAGCGCAAAAAGGAAGAGAACCCCAGTATGTATTTTTTTTTCAATCAGTGTCATACGTCCTTTCTTTTGCGGCACTCGACACTTGGAAGAGGGATGGGAAAGGGATGGGAGGGGGTAGGGGGAATTCGGGGCATTGCCTGAGTCCTGACCGGGTGTCTACGTATAATCACCAGGACTAACTCCTGCACACCTCCCGCTCATGTTGTTTATAGCGTAAACCCCAGTATGTATCTCCCTATATTATTTAGTTGTTTGTGGACTAATGCCTCCTAACTGCCTCGTCCCGCACCGCCCCATGACGTCCCACGACCGTCAACCTCCCCCCTCCCCTCATCACCCACCCTCCCCGCAAAATCGCGTGAAATCCTACAAATGTTTCCATGGTTTTGATGATAGCAAAAAAATCACAAGCCGCCCTGCATCGCCCCGTGCTACTCTGCGTGCCCTTCAGAGTGCCCCGTGATCGCCTTGCTACGTTTTTGGTATGGATGAAGAACATACTGTTCCATTCGACATTATGCATTAATAATCGTTACATTATATTTAAGTAGACAATGTAAAAACAAACTCTTAAGGCTGCTCATGCGTTTGGTACCGTATCTGTGGTAACGCTGAGTAAAACTGGATATATCAACTTAAATATTAATAGTAAAAAAAAAAAAAAAAAAAAAAAAAAATAGTGGTAGCAACGTCGATAATTGTAATATTATAAGTCAAAATAAATCAATTTTTAGTGCTCTGGTATAATCAATATTCGTTATACGCTTAAAATTTAGTATTGCATTGTATTGTATTGTATTATTTATTCCACGTATACCCATTTCTGGGCTTTTACGTATCTACCCTTTCTTTCCTAATCTAACCAACCTACCCCAACTTATCCCTTCTTTTTCCTAAACTCCCCTGGTTCCCTGCCCCGAACATGCGAGTCTTTCGTGCGAGCCCCTAGCGCAAAGTTCCCCTTAGACGACTCGGCCATCCATCCTACTGGGTACTATATACAGGGCGAAGCGATCGACTCAAGCATACCCCGGAAGGTATCAGATTAATGGAATGATCTCCTCCATTAATTATCTACCTTACCGTACCAACTGTTAAAATCGATAGTGACTTTACCGACGAGCTGGCCAGGTGTTTGCTTTCCCCGGAAGGAAGCCTCTGGAGGTCCAGACATCGTTCGGAAAAATCCACTAATCGTCTTAAAAATCGGACAAGTGGTTTTTCGGTATCCTGGGTACTGGTCTAAGTAAAGAAAATTTTTATGATAAAGAAGTGGGACAGCTATAGCCAGCTCTTGTTCTTATTAATTTATACATGTATCTTCTTATATTATATAGTTGTATGAACAAAAGTTAGTTCCAGTCCCCCCCGCTCCCCCTCAGCTCCCCCCTGGCTCCCTACAGCTCCCCCGCAAATCACGCAGTTATTCGTTCATTTTTACGTGATTTTTAACCCAATTTTTTTGGGTTAGCTCCCGCCGCTCCCCTCCGCCCCCTATAGCTCCCCCTCCACCTTCCCCTCGTCTCTTCCTCAGCTCTCCCCATCACCTCATAACATATTCTACAATACTCACACACACAACATAATTATAAGTTCATGCACATGAATTAATAATTTTGTTTTATTATGATTTCTTCTTTCTATATGTTTTAAGATTAACATTATATTAATAAATGTACAATAAAAAAACATGAGGGTAGAAAAAAAGTAGCTCTATCTACCAAAATATTGATTCTATAATGTATATATATATCTTTCTATATTACATACTTAATTTTCGTGAATCGTAAGTAATGGCCCCCCCCCTCCCCCCCCCCCCCCCCTCTATTCTCCACACCCCCCTGCCCCCTATGTTCGTTAGGCTATCCCTTACTAACCTAACAATCCGCAAGGACTTAGAATTTATTTGAGTCTTATATATCCCCTCCCCTGCTCCCCCGCATTTCAACCATAGCCGAAGATGTCTGACGTCACCGGAATGACACATTCTATCCGAAGTCTCCCGAAAACAGACGAGTTATTTCAATTACAGACGAATCCTTTCACCCAAGCCCTCCAACATCGTCAAACATTGCCAAAAACAACCGATTGCAGCTGAATCCGCTCATTCAGAGCCACTCGGGATTTGCTGTTTCGCCCGCACGTCTTATGTGGCTAATAGACAGAGGCACAACAATAAAACGTGACATTAGTAATGCAACTGATGAAACAGATAACGGAACACTCGCACACTCGAGCACAATACAAAATAAAAATAAAATATAACACCTACAACCAAACGGACTCGCCCGCTTACACTGTCTGTTAACAAATAATTTATTTACCAAAAATTGTAAGCAGAGAAGTATATTGGGTTTCGGAATGATGTACATGGAGTAATACCCTATATTATATCCTAATAACACCCAATTGCAGGAATCGGGCAGAGCAACCGATTGAAATCTAGCAAACTATATCTTAACAGTTATAAGCTAAGATCTCCTAATCGCTTGAAATGTCTTTTTAATGCAAAATATCATTAGCAATATAATTCTGTGTATTATACTTACTGTGAAGGTGTATTATACTTTCAAATATAATGTAAATGGACAAGGTTGGCTGGATAGCACATACTTCTGACAAAATAGAAAAATAATCACATTTTATGACAGCTGATCTCTATATTTGAGAAAAAGACAAATATTTCCTAATACAATGTTCTACTACTACGTCAAGAATAACTAAGTTGGCTCTTCTGAGGCAGGAAATAAAAAACTTTAACGTTAGTTATAACACTGATGAAACACATACTAAAAGACCCGTAAAATTCAGCTAAATACGGAATCCAAAAAAAATAAAAACCAAGCACCTAAGACTAAACAACCAAATAGAATTGCTCGCTCAAACTGTATATCAATTGATAATTTATTAAGTACATCAGAATTTAAGCAGTAGTCTATTGTGTTTCGGGATAACGTACATAGTATAATCATACATTACTAGAACAATCGGACAGATCAGCCGAAAAGTTTCTGTTTACATAGTTTATTAATATCTGGCTTTTCCTTTATAGTTACACAGAATTTTCTATTTGATACCAATTAAGATTAAAATATCTGAAAAAATGTATAATTTACACTATATATAAAAAACATATAATAAATGTAAATGACTTTATCAATGTCTATTTCATTTAGTTTACTATAAACGTTACTAAATTAATTATTTCGAATTGTTCACCATTTAAAACTTTTTAACAAAACTGAATTTTATACTTTTTTTTATACATTTTTTTTAGTTATTTTTGAATATAAATTAATGAACTATCCAACAATTACTGTAATAAGTTATTCAAAATTTTTAAAAAATTAGGTATAATTAAAAGAAATAAAGTACATTCGACAATAAAAACCTATTACAGGAATGGGACAGAGCAACTGATTCGAGCAGATGGTGCAAAAAAAAGAGGTGTTCGCAATCTATTATTCTGCTGAAATCTAACAAACTATATCTGAACAGTGATAAGCTAAGATCTCCTAATCGCTTGAAATGTCTTTTTAATGCAAAATATCATTAGCAATATAATTCTGTGGAACTTTATCCCAGTAAACTAATTTCTTGTATTGACTGTATCTGATCGAATTTTTAGCGTATTTTTAGGAGATCGCTTGGGTTATCTGTTTCTGCACGCATATATGTGTATTAAAAAATAAACTTATCTATTTATTATTCAGACATGAGAATAAAAATATTGAAATATGGGGGTTGGTACGCGGAGCGCGTAGGGGGCGAATCCTCACTAGTATGTATACTTGTAAGGCTTCGCCTGCCAACACCCCTATTTAGATTATATCTATAACTGAAATATTGGATTTTTTTTTATTCTAAATTTTCTTAATTTACCCTTAACATGACAAATGAACATATAACTAAATGATCAAAATAACATTTTTTATATGATTTGCAAAAAAAATATAAAATTCATTTTATAGACAGTCCTGAAGGTTTAGGAAAATCTTTTTTATACAAAACATTTTTTTATTTTATTTCTAAACGTAGAATTTATCAATGGCTTGGACTAGTACAGCGTCCGTATTGCTTCCGAAAGGAATGACCAGTCATAGAACTTAACCGACACACTGGCGCAGCGGTGGACTCACAGTTCTGCCGGTCAGAAGAGTTAAGCAGCGTTCGGCTCGGCTAGTACTTTGATGAGTGACCGTTCAAGTCTCGCCATATCGCCTGCTGATTTTTCTGGTCGATTAACTGTTTTTTTCACGCTTCGGCAATGTGATCGGAAGGTGTGCAGGAGTTTGTCCTGGTGTTTATACATAGACACCCGGTCATGACTCAGGCAATAACGATATACCGTTTAGTTGTAGGTTTTATTGAGCATTTGAGACCATAGGGCCCTAATTGTAGGTTTTTTCTCCCATTTAAAAAACCCAACGTATTTACTGTATCAACCCACTGTTTCTAACCCACTGTGTGGCTAAAATACACAATGCTGTGTCAAAACAGCCATGTCTGAGCCATCGGGCAATGATGAACAAAAAAAAAAGTCATAAAACTTTTATTTTACCTTTAATCTCAAATAGTATTGAGAGTATTTATAGAGTTTAAGACTGACAAAAAAGTTCAGAGAAGTAGAATTAATTATTTAGGGTTAGGCTTACATTATTCCGAAAAAAGCCTTAAAAATCAGTGTTCGTTAAACATCGATAGTGTTTTTACTATCAATAGTCTGGTTTAGCTATCGATAGTCCTATCGGTTATAATAAATAGTTTGATCAACGGATAAAATCAAATGTGCAGTTATCCCTGAGGAATCCCCACAGGGTCGGTCGTGCGCAACTTTTTTTTCAGTGCATCAGCCTTATACTTAACATAGGCTCAAAACTGAAAAAGAGTTACGCACTACTGAAATGACTCACTTATGAACTAATACGCAAAACAAAAAGTGGATTTATTTACGTTTCATGTTGACAGTCAAGTCAAACGTAGAGTAATGTAATTTGAATATCCTCTTTTAAAAGCGAATGATGAAGTAACGATTATTTAATATGTACATGTCAGTACTGATTACTGTAATTGTCGGGTCCATGCTATATTCTGTAGTCTCTTGTATATTGATTGTGATATTGTGGTGTTGTAAAAATTGTGATTTTCGTGTACGTGTGTTTCTTAAAAGATATTCATTCTGTTTTCAAAACAAAGCAAAAAAAAACCAATCGTCATTGTAGAATTAAAAAAAAATAGTAGATAATAGTCAGTTTGTGAAGTGTAACTTCGGCAATCTAAAGTAAAAGCTTGACATTCATTATAAAGTTATAATGTATTGAATATTTATTAGATATTGAAAAAGTTTTTATTTATATGAGTTTAAAAGACTCAATTCTTCATTTCTATTTGATATACCCTCCATACAAAACTATCGATATTTGATCAATAAATCGATAGTTTTTTAGGGAACCATTGATACTATCAAATATTCAAATAATCAGCGTTTAGCAAACACTATTGGAAATCGTTAATAGGACGTAAAGTGATCTATTTGATACGGAAATACATGTCGAAAATAAACTAATCGTGACGTGATAGAGCAATTCGGACACCGGATTTGAATTCAGCGCGTCAAAATACGTAAGGAAAGTGTTGTCGCTGAAAAGTACCCTTCCACCTATTTTTTTTTGTAGTCCTATGTCATCTATTCAAATGGATGGTGATAATAAATCAAAAATTGAAAATGTTGTAAGGTAAGAAGAAATTTTTTTCTATTGATTTATTGGTATTTATATAAATTCAAAAAACAAATTTTACTGGAAGTATGATAAAAAGATAAATGTAATAATTGGAAAGAAATTTATTTAAATCTTGCTTCATGACAATAAAATACATGTTGATATAGTTATCATACAATTAATACAATTATTTTTACGTACAATAAAACGAAAATTATATATCTCTACGATGAAATTTTATGTTCCTATGATTTTATCTTCAAATTTTTCTGACATTATCAACATTGAAATGTAATCTAAAAAATTTCTGTTATAAGTAAAAATTTCAGATTAATAATGAAGATGTTTGAGAAATTTTTTTGTTCCAGTACACGTACTGCTTGGAAAAAATAAAGACAGAAGGGTAAACTTTACTAAATTATTTGAATGTATTTCAGTAAAGAGGGATCGTAGATTCCCGTCTTCTCGTGGAAAGTAGGGCTATGGACGAGAACCACGGTTTAGATATTTAAATAGTTTAATAATTGTTTATTGCATTAGTAGAATTTTATCATGCCGCAGAATTATACTTACTCAATAATATGATTAATATACTTATTGGAAATCCAATAAAACAAAAACCAACGTGCCATTAGCAATAACTCATAGGTGGTTTGGAAATTTACTAAACATTTTATTTATGTGAATTAATGAAAAAATAGCTTGTAAGAAGGGAATTAAGATGAGTGAAAGTGTAATTTTCAAAGTGATGAGACATACGAAAGGAGATTAACAATGTTCAGCTTTGGCTTCAACGAATTAAACATATAATGATGGGGTCCTGGATGACAAGTATTACAACTCAAACATAGCTAATATAGATAAGAAATATAATCAATTTTACCTTCTTTCTTTAAAGATCATAAACTTTGACGACACTTGAATAACGAAGTAATGAAACGGATTTTACCATATTTTGTGGTGGGTTTGTTTTTGTGGGGTGGGACGTGTGGGATGGTTAAAAAGTAGGGGGTGTTGTAAGCGGTAGCTTCGCGAACCAACTCTGTAACTTCAAACATTTAATAAACGACTGTATTGATAAAATATTCCTTATAACCACCATAGAGTAATCCATTTTTTCTTCTTGTCTTACATTTTTTTTATTTTATCATTTTCATTAATTTTTTTTCATAACTCAAGAAATTTTAGTAATGATCGATTGAATGAACATATCTTTTTCCTTAGTATCGACATATATATATATATATATATATATATATATATATATATATACTAGTGGGGCTTCGCCCCATCCGCGCTCCGCGCGCCAACCCCATATTTAAATATTGTTACTCTTATGTCTGAATAATAAGAACAATAATTAATTTCTTAATACACATATGTGTACATATATAGAGAACTAATGCGATCTCATGAAATTCGCTAAAAATTCGAATTGATATCGTCAATACATTATATAATTTCACTGCTTTATCAAATTATTGTTGATAATTGAAAACTGATAAGTACTCTTTTTGTTATTTGTGGTTATTATTTATACACATATATATGTTATTTTTTTTTTTTTGTTTTTTTTTTTTGAACATTTTAAAATCAATTATAAAAATTAATTTATTGTAAAATATTATTTTAAATTTCTTACTTAATATTTGTAAATGTAAATTTTTTATTTAATTATGGTTCCAATTCTTATATAGATTTTTATATACTTCTTCTTTTCCTTTTCTTGTTTTATAACTATTAAAAATTGATATACCTTCAAATTATTACTAATTTTATTTTTAATAGAGTATAATACGTAATTGATTACGCATACTACAAAATTTTAGAATTTCTTCCTACATGGATAAAATATTATAATTTATAGCTTATAAAATATAAAAAATTTATTTCATACTTAATATTTGTTATATCAAAATAATTTATTATTTTTTTTCAGGTATACTTCTTTAATTTTTTGTAATACTTTTAGTTCACATAATTTTTTTACACCCCCCCCTCGAAAGTACGTGTTTCGCATCATATGACCCCCCCTCGAAACATACTCATTTTTGTCTAGCTGAGCCCTCGAATTTT
>JAPYYV010033715.1:0-15132 GCA_030522625.1 Copidosoma aretas | reverse complement strand
AATTTTTTAAAATTAAAAAAAAAACCAATAGAAAAAAAAAAAAAAAAAAAAAATGAAAAAACAAAAAAAAAAAAAAACAATTAAAAAAAAAAAAAAAAAAAAAAAAAAAAAAAAAAAAAAAAAAAAACAAACGCGTAAAATAATAATCAGCAATCCGCAGAGAATGCAAAACATCTAAATAATCCCATTCGGCTATATTTATCGGCGAAAACCACGAAAACCAATTACACATCTTCGCGTAGCAAAACAACATCAAGCAAACATTACGCAACTCGCGTACAAGTGACTTTTCATTTCACCGTATATGCTGCCGCTTCCTGCATCGTCACGAGAGTATAGACAACGGCCATTAAAGCATAGCTCGAAGAAGTGGAAAAAGAAGAAGAGAGAGCGCGGAAAGTTTTTCTTCTCCGCGCGCGTCTAATATCGTTGAATACTTATATATAAGTAGTCGACTGGCGCGTTGGGACGCTGCTCCCTATAACGCCGGTGCAGGGAGATAAATTAAGTAGACATATACACGCACGCTCTTTCTCTGCATACGATGTTAAGTATAAGTAGTTACTCCGATGGCGAGGGTTACGGTGTGTACATCAGCGCAGCCTTGACTCGAGATTATTTTTATCGGAGACACTTTGCGCGATGGATTTAGGTACAACTTGTGATACAATGTATATACATTTATACATGTTCTTGTGTTCGTCTTTTAACCTCGTGTGGTTTGTCGGAGACAATAAGAATTTGGATTATCTCCGTGGACTTCCTTTTTTTCCTCTTTGTTTGAATATTATGCGTGCGCGGGCGGTGAACGGTATACGGTTATTTTCAACAAGTTGAAGATTCTTCGATCGAGAGAAAGGCAACTGCTCCGATCGATCGAAAACGGAGAGCCCGGGCCTCAAACTTTTGCTTAATTTTTTTTTCGTTTCAATACTATTTTGACACAACTATTGCATATTTTCGTACCTCGATCTCTAAATTTGAATAACAAACAACACGCTCATTCATTCAAAATAATTTGGCTAGTCGATTGTAAAATTAAATGAAATTTCACCTATTCTAGTGAACATCGTGTCGATTATTCAGCCCATACAGAGGGTATATACTTATGATAACAAGGTATACGTAACATTACTTGCGATGATCGAGTATACCGAGAATATCGAAATGAATCGAGCGAGTTCGACGACTATTGTGAAAATGAGAGCCCAAAGTTTCCGAATAACCCAGAACCCAGTAACGCGTTTCGTCAAACTTCGTCCGAGTTTCCCAAGCAATCCAATATCCACCGATCCAAACGCAAACAACAACAACAACAGCCAAGACTCATCGCCCGGCCACTCGGTCCGCATACTCGCCGCAGCTCTCCCAGCTCGCGCCCAACAACAAAGTTTCGATATTAAACATTCCATCGACACCGATGTACGTATAATCATTCAAATTTCCTCCTCCCAAGCAAGTCGATCGCTCCAATACATACAATTACACAACAAGCATATTACATGTACACGCGAGAGAAAGAAAAAGCTAGGCTTAACACGAAACTTCGAAAGCTGCAGCGCCTCCGCGTAGGAGAGCATTGACCTCTTTACCTCGCGTGTATACGTATATTCGTGTATTCCCCCGCGAGCAGGTATACTGATGTTTAAAATTTTTCTCGAAGAGGGGAAAAAAACGAGCGTCGTAAAAACGACGACGTTGTATCCTTAACGAGACTCGGCGAGTCGGCTGCTGAGCAGCCGCGCGAACTTTCGCGCAACGAGAAAAGTTGGTACGAGCCGGCGCATAATCGATTCGGCGAGTGTACATGTATATATAGAGTGCGGGGGTGCGCTTTTTCCGCCGCTCCCAGTTTTCTCCGACGACGAGGGGGGGCTTTTAAGGACGCGGCGCTCCTTTCGAAGGGCACGAACTGTTAGGGGGATGGGACGGTTGTTTTTTGTGCTCCGTTTTGCCGATAGGATCGGTAAGAGCGTGCGGGTGCTCGGTCTTTTTTTTTTGGTGATTTTTTTCACGCGCGCATGTGTGTTATTTTTTATTTAATTATTAAATTCGTTTTTTTTTTTTTTTAAATGGTTATCGGATTAAATTTTCGATGATTGGAAATTTCTTTGGAGCCAATATTATTACGGGGGTTGACGAATAATTAAAATCATTATACGTCCTACTGAATTTTCAATTTTAAAAAACAAAAGTACTATTCGGAGCGAAGTAGAGGGATGATTCTAACAATGATCGAGAATAATGTTTCTGAAACGTTAATACCTAAATTTTTTACGAAGTTGCATTGGACACTTTACGATAACAATACATTTTGTTGATTTATTCTTGATCTACTCATAATATCGGACGTAAAAAATATGACTGACAGCAATCTTAACGCTATTGTGTATACATGTAAATCGATACAATTAACTTACTAATTACTTATTCAATTGTTTTTTTATTTGTTTATTTGCACTGTCGTTTTTATAAAGACGAAATACTCTTGTTTTCTCTCGCGTTTGGATATGCTGACCAAAGTAAATTAAAACCTGTCGATGCTACGATACGTCTCGCCGTGATAAAAAAACAAAAAAAAATAAAAAATAAATAATCTCGATTGGTTTCGAACGGCAAAAATCCAATCCACCGAGCGCAACTGAGCGAACCCCTGCCACATGCACCGTAACTCAAAACCGCGATCATTCACCGCGATGCAAGCCGAAACCCACGCGCGCGGCATCCAACGGTTTCCAATCACCAAAAGCTCACTGCCGAGCTTTCGCACGCGCGTATGGTATATATACCTATATGCAGAGGTACAGAGCCCGACGGCCCACATCACACGCCAGACCTCGTCCCAATGGCTCACAGAGGCTTTCGGGGCGAAAATCAGCCTAATGATTCTTAGCTGCTTCGCGTGTACGTGCGTGCCGCCGATGCTCTCTGGCGCGGTAATTGAAATTCAGGGATCCAATTAGCGGTGTGCGTAATTGCCCCACTGACATGCCCGCGATGATTTTCACCCGCGCCTACATTCAGATAGGTACTCGATGTTCGATTTTTTTTCCCCCGTATTGCATTACGACGCGTATATGCGCGTCGATCGAAGTGATGTATTAAAACGAAATACTATAATTCGATGGGCCTCGATTCGGTCCGCGTTGTTGTTGACGAGTATAGGAAAAGTGTAATGACAGCGACACTCCATGCTTTTGCGACGATTTATTCAAGAATTGCAACCCAAAGTTTAACTTTTTATAGTATGTTGCCAAATATCATCGTAAGTTCGTCTTGGGATTCAATAATCAACACTGAGCGGCCAATTTTTGTTCTTTCCGCTCAGCGACAAGACATCCTAGCCAATTAACCGTCCAAGCTGAGCCAACAGCAGTGACTCCATGCAGCTGAGTTACAACGGTATATATGTACGTGATATTATAGTAATCGATGGTATTTTTTACTCGACGAACAACATACAGTTTTTTGAGAGCAGTAAATTCTCAGAATAAAACTCTCATTTGCCTTGTCAAAGTTGCACCCCTTTGAAAAGTTTTTCAAGGTAATACACGGATGTCATAATACATATATCTCAGAATGAAAATCGACAATCGTATGAATATACATCACCGCCTCATGGGAATTATAACTTATCTTTCTTTATATTTATCGGGTATATATACGAGGCGAGCGTGTATTATTTATGTGCGGCGTATCGACGGTTTTGCGTAAAATCGTGCTCTGTGGGAATCGAGATTGTGCACAGCAACGGCGTCGGCTGTACAGATACACTTATCGCAATGATAATGATGGAAACGATGAAACAAGTATAATACCCGAGCCACATTAGTCGTGCATTTTCTACATCGCCGTATATTTCAAAATTGCACTCAACGAGCGTGGATTTTCAGCGTTGCGCAATTATAATAATATCGCCCGTTCGGCCGAAGAAGAAGAAATAAATAACGACGCATTGTCTCAGCCGTGAATGGACAGGGGCTGCGCGTAAAACGCGCGGTGTGCACTCGTACGGTGTTACGCAATGGGAAAATATGAGAATGACCCGCGAGACGTACAAATTTACAGCACGAGAGTTTTCATCTCTTGCAGCGTATTTAGGTACGAGTAAATGCTTTTCATAATTATTTAGAGAAAAAACCGAGAATCCTGCATCGCCCGCGCCTTGACTCTCATATTCTCATCGGGTTGCGGAATCGCGTCTTGTTTCGTTCAATCGCCCCGCTCGCGCTTTTCCAATTTTCTCAGGCGCGCTCGCGTGATCGATGAATATTAATCGAGCCCGGTCTCCAGCGAAAGAGAACGGGGGGAAAAAAAGAACAAATAACGAACAAGGAGCAACGACGATCGGCCGCTGATTTACGGGAACGCGCGATGGATACATAACTGTATACAAGCACCTCCCCGCTCTTTATCCCCGATTTATTCAAATTCCCTCGTTAAAATGGCCATTCACGCGCGCGCGCTTCTTCTCGAGACGGGCGCGGAAACTCACTGCAAACAGTGCGTCCCGGGATTTCGCGAGCGACGCGCACTGCCGGCTCGTCGGGGGAAATCAAAATAAACGAGTTTAGAGAAAAAAGCCAAATTTTTCGGAAAATCAAGCGAGCACGATGCTCCCTCGGACGTTCTCAGAGCGGAGAGACGCGAGAGTCTTGATAAAAAGTTGAAGGAGGAAGGGGGGGGCGCAATTACACCTGCCTTAACGAGCACTTTATACACTCTGGCGAGTAATTTTCCTCTGAATGGGTCTAGGTAATTATGCTCTTAAACCCTCTCCTCGCCGACGGCAGCCTCTTCAAGGCGCTGCGGCCGCGGTCCTTTTCTCCATTCCCCCCCTCCCCCCGGCAAGTTTCTCCGACGGGGTTTTCCGCCGTTCTTCTTCTTTTTTTTTTTTTCATCAACGTTTTTATGGTTCGAAAACTAGTCTTTAGTCTACAGTGTGATTGAATGCTTCTTTTTCAAGAACTAATACTAATGGGAAACAATTGGAAGTAAACAAGTTTCGGAGATTTCTATCGAAAATAAAATTATTTCGAATTATTTCGTGTCGTTCAATTATACAAAAAAAAATATAATCCATCTTTTCGTTTCCTGTCGCGTATGTACAATTGATAACATAACCTCAAATAGTCGATGCAATTTTCAATCAGTTGTCTGATTTATTTCTAAAAGAAGTAAAATCATTTTGCTTATTAATTTTTAATATATAAATTAAAATTTTCTCAGAATCCAATACTCCTATCACCACAAACGACTATTAATTCTTCTTTTTACGCATATGCTATTACGAAACTTCTCGGTCTGGTACCAAAAGCATTTCAATTTCGACATCCCACACTACTGACTCAGCTATAACAGTCGACGTACATATAGTTTCAATAAAGTTTCACATTATCATTCGTACAAACAGCATGCAAAATAAAACATCGAACAATCCACTTTATCGATGAATACTTAAAATACAATCATCAGAAGCAAGTACAGTTAGAGCGCCTTTTGTTCGCTCTGCCGAAGCACCGCGCCGGGAATCGATGGAAAGTAAGTAGGTATGCGTATACCCAACGAGAGAAAATTGAAAAGAACTGCGGAAAAAATTAGCATTGGGGAAGCACGAGAGGCAAAAACGAAGAAAAAAAAAAAAAAAAACCGGCGAAACGAAAAAAAGGGGGGAATCCCCGCAAGCGCGGGGGCGAGGCCGTATGGGAAAACATCGTCTGCTCCGCGCGGAGGAATCGAATGGAAAAGGTCCGCTGCGCGTCGAGAGCAAGGAAAAAAAAAGAAGAATACGTAAAATAAGCCGAGAGAAAGAGTTGTGGGCGCGTATGGCACGTACAAAAGTGAAGAGGGAAGGAGAAGAAGGCAAGGACCGCGAGGAGCCAAAGTGGTGCTCGACATTTTTGTCCGGAGAGACTGTGGGTGGATGTATACGATGCGACGTGTGTGTACGGGTTCCCCGTTCGCCGGATTGAAGTTCTTTCTTCGGGTCTTGCAATGTCCAGACGGACGAGGAAGTGTATGGGTCTGGAAACTTGTGTATACGTAATTTGACGATGATGACGAAGTTTTTGCGTTAGCTTGGACTTTGGTCGCGTCGTACGTGTACGACTGGAGGATAAAATAAACTTTTGGGGATAGACAGGATGCCGTAACTTGTTGGATTGACGTTGTGGAGGGGTTGGAGAGCGTTAGGGTATTGCTTTACTTTCATTACTTTCTGTCGTACCGAATCGAAAGGGATCCGAGATTGAAATCGATAAGCGAAACTTTTACTTTACTGTAAGACTTTTTCAAGATCCTTGGGTGAATCAATTTACGATCCATTAATTGAACGGTTTATTTAATGGGTCACAGAAATAGATATGTACATGAAAAAAAACCATAACTGCCCGTGAACTTTCCAAAATTAATGACAAAGCGATGACTACGTTGGATTTAAATTTATGATAATTTTCTTTTAAATTATGCGTCCAGAAAATAAAACAGCAAATCGACGTTTAAAAAGGATGAAAAGTACACTGAGTATACTTTTCTCCTCAGACGAAAAAAAGTTTCATATCATATTAGCCAAAATTCTAAAAGAGATTATAATGCAAAGAAGCCTTTTTCAAATCATAAATCCCACATACGATTCAGCATCCTTAATCAGCACCCTAAACTTCACCATCAGTGTACATATATGTGGGATCCCGTTGCACTGTGAACAAAAAAAAAAACTTCCGACAAAAGCCAGGCCAGTTGGTTATATATCCAACGCGCCCTACCGCCCGTATAGTACAATCAGGCGCCAGAGCACAGCCTCCGTCACCAACGTGCCCCATTCGCGGCGCTAAAAACTTTTTTCTCCCCAAAACGAAAACAAAAGCGCCCGCGATCATAATAGCAGCACGCGCGGCTGCAGCGAAAAGGGAAAGGGGGGCCCCCGCAGGGATAAACTTTTCCAATTTGCGCGCCGCCGTCCCCGCGATTACAATTGCAGATCCGGCGACCGACTGAGAGAATAACACACTTTTCACGCATATTATACGGGCGCTCTATTTTTTTTTCCGCACCCATATAATACACGCATCGTGCAGTATACGCACACACTCCGACAGCATCACCCGGAGCGCGTCTTTTCTCTCGTCGGGGCTGCGGAGCTCGTCGCGCTTTGGCGTCGGTTACGCTTGCGGGCCGACGAGCCGATCATCGCCGAAAGTCACGCAGACGAAGAGGAGGATTTTTCAAACTCGGTGCGCGCCGTCGGACGCACGGGGGGCCGCCCGCGACTCACATGTGCGCCGCGAGGAGGTCTGCAGCATTGCTCCGGATCGGCGAGTCGTATACGCTGTACGGATGATCGCGAGTGCTTCCGCGGTATAAGGAAAGTGCGTTGCTTTCGAGGGCGTGATAAACGTACACGGAGGGTCGGAGGAGCAAACATTGTCATCGGTGTATCGTTGCCCGCACAAACCGCCCAACGACGCAAGAGCCGGGCGCGGACACGATGCTCACGGACATGACGCCGGTGGCTGCCAGTCAGCTCTATCCCCAGCTACAGTCCATCGGCAAGGCGTCGGCCCACGGGCACGTGGTGAGTGTCTCTGTCTCTCTCGATCGTCCTTCGTCCGTCGTTCCGCGCCTTTTTTTTCTTCCCTCGCGATCGCAAAAAACAAAAACAACAAAATTAGCGCGGAGATCGTACAGCGGGATAAAAATTACGATGACGCAGCGTCGATTGCCCCCTCTCCCGCCCGGATTGGCATCTTAATCCCCCGATCCTTCCAGAGATGGGGATCGGCCGCTGCGTCCGTAAATATCGATCGTGACAGCGGCGGGACAATGAGGGGGCGAAGGGGGGCCGTGTTGTTCTTGGGGAGAATCGCACTTTTTCGGCGCTCGCGTTCGGGAATTCCGTGTTTTCGTTACCCCCGAACGGTCATCGCTGTGCCCGCGCGCCGGGCGTCCTTCTGTTCGTGCGGGCGGGGGGGGGGGGGGGGGGGGGGGGGGTTATAAGTACCATGGGAGCTCGAAAACCATTCTGCGTCGGGATACTTATCGGTGTATACGCTTGAAACGCCGCTTCGAGCGTAAGTGATGTACGCGGCTATAACGTGTCTAACGAAATGACTGGCGCTTCGCGTCGTTTACCATACAATGGGCGTATATTCTTCAATTACGCGCCAACGCCTCTCGGCACGACGTCCAGCTGGGGTGCACACTCGACTCGACGAGCTCACGGCAATTATACCGCAGTCCCGCCGGACCATCTTTTCGATGCGCCCGCTCGTTAAGTATACCCTTTTCGAATATTCAAATCGTAAAACTCCGCGAGGAGCCCACTTACAAGCGATGGTGGCGAAATACCCTCTCGAGCGCATAGTGCTGTTGTTGTTGTTGTTGTTGTACACCCTGGATTCCCGGCAATTTTCGCTGTAGCACCACTTGGCCTCCCCTACCCCCCCCCCCCCCCCCCCCCCCCCCCCCTCCCCCGACCCCCCCCCCCCCCCCCCACCCCCCCCCCCGCCCCCCCCCCCCCCCCCCCCCCCCCCCCCCCGGTCAAAATATTTGAGCCGAGAGCTCCTCCGTCCGCTGATCCTCGTTAAAAAATATTTGCCAACGGCCCCTCCCCTCCTTTAAGAGCCGATTAGTTAACAACATTACCCCCGAGGGCCCATTGTAATCCTCAAGCACGCGCTTTCACCGGCTGTCCAAGAGGCCCCGAGTTCGCAACAACTGTAGCGCGAAATCCTCGTGACGCGTCAAAAGGACATCCACCCGCTTATACCCGAGCCTCCTCTGTCCATTGTACACCCTGAGCCCCGCGCTTCCGGGCTACCTCACACACACCGCTTTCCGTCGCGTCGACGTCTGTATGGTCGTCGTGCCGTTTGTACGACGGGACTCTGCAGCTCTCGAGCGGAATGAATCGCTCCGGCTCTGATCCGCGGATTATCCGGCCCGCCATTGACGGAATCGACAATGCGCCACTCCACTCCTGTACAGGTACAACACTCGTTTTGCTCCTTCGCTGCCGCCAACACACGCGTTCTCTTTACTCCTCCTCCTCCCTTCCTTTGGACCTTCCTGTTCGCATCATTGTTATCATCATTATATTACTATTTAATATGGAAGAAAGGGGGCTTTGCGACGGCGATGATTTACGAGTCGGCGTAAAAAAGTAATTAAATCCGCGCCCCGCTTCCTTCGACGGCTGCTCGCGGCTCGCGTGTATTATTATTGTCTTCAATCGAGGACCGGCGAAAATTAATCTCCCGTGCTCCCGGACGATCCGCGCTGTGGGTATGGTTTCTCCCCCCCCCCCCCCCCCCCCTTCGCCGTCGCACGCAGCGCGATTTGGGGTTGGGACTATCGCGCCGTCATCGTCGTCGGTCGTTTGACGCCCCGAGTTCATTAGGATGGCGCGGGGAGAGTGCGTCACTGGCGCCCCTTGCGGCTCGGTCGGGGAAATTGAGCGATGACGGTGATGGCGGTGCCTGCACGGGTCTCGGCAAAAAACGCACCTGCTCCGGAGTCTCGTCCGCGCACTCTTGTTTTCTCGGGCTGGTTTTGTAGTTTTTTGCCGCTCCGGCTATGGGCGTGGGAGGAGTTGGGGGGTGGGCTGAGTGTCGTGGTCGGGGGGTTTTTAGATCTTTCGGAAAATTAAAGAATGCAGTTTGGTTTTGTATTTGTTTCTCGAGACGAAAAAATAATGTACTTGGCACATCAATTATGTTCGCTAGCAGATTTGGAAACGCGCAGGCTGGTGTAGTTCAGTCGGTAGAACGTGGAGAATTTCGAGTGTTGTAATCCTCGTAGATTGGGGTGTTCGGATATCCAATTTGCAAGGCGCAGATAATCATGTGAGATTTAAAGAGCAGCAGGCCGTATCGACAGTGACTTTTTAAACATTCACTTGAAAGGATTGCTACTTATACGAACAAAGATAAGATTTTTTTTTTTTTTGTTCAAGTAGTTTATCAGAGTTTAAGTATACTTACTCAGAAACTTCCTTTTTCCCCTCACACAGTGACAACATGGAAATAAATTCACAGATCCTTCCCTCGGACATTCGACAAAACTACCGACTGTACTGATCTAATGTATATAAAAACCCTGAACATTTTTTCACTCCGATTGAGGAAAAAGAAAAAAAAAAAAAAAAAAAAAAAAAAAAAAGACACAACAGAGACCGCCGATCCTTCACCGTCAGGTCGACTGGCTTTTTCCCGAGCCATCATCGGGCTCGCGAGGTAACGATAGACGAAAATCGACGACGGGGGTGACAACAAAAAACCGTATCGGGTGTCATCCCTCCGCGCTCCTAACAACGGACCGTTGGGCCGTCGCTCTCTCTCACTTGGGTTACGCGCGTCCCATCACTACATGTGTATATAATATAGATCCTGATCAAAAGGAACGACTATCTACCTGTCCTGCACCGGGAGCCAATTATTCATCTGATCCTCCTTTGTGACGCTCCTCCGCACTTGACAGGATGCGTGGGATGCGCAACTCGATGCCCATTTCCTCCCGATTCCTCTCTCTTCTCCCCGTCGCCCGATCTCATCCTGTTTTTCTCGGGGGCTGCAGTGCAGGGAGAAAAACCGTATCTTCTTCTTCTTCTTTCCCTTCCTGTCACAATGTCCCCGCGCTGACATTTTTGTAGCTCCCGCGCGTTCGGGGTCATTGCTCGAAATGATATCCGAAAACGGGACGGACGTGAATTTTTTTCATTTCCATCGTTTTTTTCAAACACCACCGCGGATCTCGCGTTGATCGAAAGGTCAGCAATCGAGATCCATCCAGTCCTAATCGCGAGCCTCGCGTCTTTCCGAGATCATCCCTCGCGCGCTGCCTCCCGCACCCTAGGACCAATAATAGAAACTTCCCCACGACAATCACCACAAATAACTCACCGAGACCCACTCGACCGCTCGTCGTCGTCCAGCCCCCGTACCCCACTGCACGCCCAAAAGGAAGCTAAACGCACACACACACACACTCGGGCTTACAAAAAGAAGAAGAATAAACCCGGGCAACAAATCACGCTCGCCCGCGTCCAGCAGGCGTATTGACCACCGACGGGCATTACGTAATGGATCCACGCGGCGAAAGTATAAATATGTCCCCTCCCAGCCCAAATATATATATATATATATACACGCACCGCGCGCATAATCCGATTTCCCACTGTGAGCCGGCACTCTCCCCCTCCCCGTACAGCAGCGGAGCGTGTGGCCCGCAGCGTGTGTATAGAGGCATCGGTCGACAATGAACCGCCAAGCGCCCTTCCGGGGGCCCTTTTTGCGGCCTTAAGAGGATTTTCCCCCGGGGCTTCCTCGCTGTGCACGTCAAGGGCCGCTCTCGTCGCGTCCCAATTTGTCACGGCCCCCCCCCCCCCGCGCGCTGGCTCCCCCCCCCCCCCCACGGTACTCTCCGTTGTTATCTTTTTTGCTTGCCAAAGCCTCCCCGACGGTCCTCCCGTGAGATAGTCGCCGACGACGCGTCCGAAAGTACTTGCCCGGTGCGTCAGCAGTCTCGACCGCCGTCCGATCCTTCGTCTTCCGGCTCGCCGAACGGCGCGGTTTTCGTACAATCGGCCCGCGCGCCCGAACGTTGGCTGTGTACAATACGGGCACAGCGATGGCAGCGAACGGGGCCGCTCGAGCTTCCGAAATTACTCGACGCGACGCGGGGCTGTTCAAAAATTCTAATTCACGTTTCAGTGCTCCCCTGGCCCCCGCACTCTCGGACGGTCGTGCGTGTGTAACGCTCGTCGCAATACATAGCGAGAGGACGAGACTCGATAGTTGCTGCTGCTGCTGCTGCTGCTGCACGTGACTGCGGGAAAACACATCCATACAACACAGTCGTTGTACGCTGCTGCTGCAGTTCGCGGAAAACGAGCACAAAGGGGTTGTCGTCGGGTGTCCCCCCGGGAGAGAGAGACGCTATAGGGCAGCTCGTCTCTCCTCTGGAAAAATAAAATTTTCGGCTTTGGTGAATAGTTGTGTTGGTTGAATACTTTCCTATACCTGGCACGTATCATAAGTATTTCCATGCCGTACACGGCGGGTCGTGTGTATATATATATATATATATATATATATATATATATAATACATGTATAATATTAAGGACATTAGGGGGCTGCTAGTTGCACGTGCGGGGCACGAAACTCGGGCTGGGGGGATCGTCGCGGCAGATGTTCGGGGTGACAAAATGGCCGTCACACATCCCTTTTTGCTTTTTTATCACTCCGCGTGCCCAACCGCGCCTCGTCCGTCGCAGATCCGGGGACACGAAAATTCTCGCTTCTTCTCCGTGCACTCGCGAAAAAAAGAATAAACCCGTTCCGAGCACATCTCGCTGAACATCACCTTCAAACGACGCCTCGGCCCCGGAAAAACGTCCCGTCGTCGGAGCTGCACAGGCGCACTCCTCTCGATTCTCCTTCTGCCCGGCTGCACCCGCCTCTTCTTCTCCTCGCCCGTCACTCGTACACCCAGTTCTCGTCGCTCGGTTCTTCGAGCGCTCTGACGCGTACCCCCGAATACGTTTCGAACGTCGCGCACAAAAGCGACTGCAGGCCTGTCAGTTGGTCCCTCTCTGCCGGTTCTGCGGGGCACAATGTGCAACGTGATCGATGGGCTTTAATGCGTCGGGCGCGTTCGCTCGTACGTATATAGTGGATACAGGCGAAGGTTCGCACGCGGTGAGAGGGGGTGGAAAAGCGAACGTCTGGAACGTCGGGGGCGCTCGTGTATTTGCACGATTGTCATGATCGGCGGGGCGAGGCGCTAGCGACTCTGCACGGGTATGCGGGCGCTGATTTGTCCCGTTTGACGGATGCGACTTGCTTACAGTAAATTAGGGTGAATGTTTGGCGATTTTGATTTTTTATTCCGTAGAACGTTTCAATAGTCGGGCCGGGGAACATACAAGCATACTATTCGACTGATTCGATGGTGCGATTGGTTGAATCGATCGTCATGGACATTGTATGGACGTAGAAATAATTTCTACCGTTTTTCATCGGTGCTTACGGGGTAACGCGGTCTGTTGAAGGAATATTCCAAAGAAGCGAAAAAACCTTTGTAACCACCGAAAACTCGACTTTAACCCTTGAACAGACCACGTGCAAAAAAAAAGAGGGAGCGGGCGACCAGTGCGGTGTTTATCGCCATTACACCATCCGATATGCGATGCACGCAACTCGACCCTTTCGGCTGTAGTATGTATGCACTTTCACCTGCAGTACCCGCGCACACAAATCAATCGCAACGCCCGCCGCCACTGCACCACCGCACAACCCCTTTCCGCACTCCGACTCTGAAAGCGTCATCGGTCCGTGGAGCGCCGAGTACATAATACGGCTCGTCGTCGCTGACACATCGCGCAGCTGCTGCCAAACATCACGTGTGCGCACACAGAGTGTCCACGCCTTGTATATATATATACACGCCGCGGGGGCTGCAATTTCGTGCGAATGCGCCGAGCTCGCAAACGCGTGTATAAATTACGAATTTTCGGTTCGACTGAGCTTTTTGTCGCGAAAACAACCAATGTTTCTTCCATTCGTAGGTATGCTCGATATTGTACTGCACTGCGCGCTGTACGCTCAAGTACCGGAGTCGTCTCGTCCCTCGTGAAAGCTGCGTTTGCACTGAAACTGCCCAACAGCCCTCAAATAATGAAACTTTGGGGCGGCGGGCAAAAAAAAAATAAAGTTGACAGCGCACGATGCGTTGTTCACGCGAGTTGTCTTCTTCTTCTTCTTCTTGTTTTTTTTCCGAATAATAATTTTTCTCGTCCGCATCGAGTATAATGCACGCACGAACTGTGTACTTGTGTGTGATATTCTTGAAAATCGATGAATAAAACATGAACTCCGTGTACACGCGCGCGCCGTGATTGATTTGACACAACATCATTTTATTATTGATCCCCGCGCTCGTGTGCTCGATTCATTGTTTCTGCGTATACTGCAGTGCCATACTTATATTCTGCCGTTATCTCGACGATCTTGCATAATGTATATAGTTTCTTTTATTCTTCTTAACCGCACTTGATATTTATGTTTATTCCGCGTGGAGAATATATTGCACGATATATAGGCGTACTTTCATGAAACTTTGAAATGGGTGCGATTTCTGATGCACCTTTGTGGCTCCTACAATATGTGTTCGAGACAATATCATTGATTTTTGACGTCACTGTTGTGGCTGTTGTTGATAATACAGTATCTCGACAGAATTTGAATACGAAATTCAGAGGGAGTGGCTAATTTGATTGACAAAGAATCACAAGTTTGAATTCAGCTCTCCATTATCAACAGTACGGATAAAAACTGATTCTGCTACGAAACGGGGCAAGATACGTAGAAAACAACGCATCGAAAACCGACTCGAACGAACGATACGATACGGGACGGTTTCCCCGGAGGCACGACTTCCTTCCATTGTGCAATGTGCCACTATAGAAACAATCTCTCAGATCCTCATCAAAATCCACTTCCCAGTACTGAAACCCCACGCATATATCCCCCCCGTTTCAATACAACAGCCCAGAACGCTTCGAAACAACATAAAGTCTCAGACCCCCCCGATCGGCCTCTCGCAACCTCTCGCTCCGCAAATCACCAAATTGACGCAACACTCGAGCCAATCGCGAAAAAAAACTTCCCCATCGTCCGCACACCGTGCGGCGACCCTCTGCCTCCGCTCATTGCACGTATCACCCCGTCCGCGTCCAAGATCCCGCTCCCGGAAGCATCGGAAGCTCCCGCTCCGCGGGGACTCGCCACTCACGGCTATCCGGCGCACATAATCCGATACATTGTACACACATGTGCATTATACATGCAAACAAATATACACACAGAGATCCCCGCACGATGGGCTCTTAGCTCTCGGCGCGCCACGCGCATATTATTATTATTATTATTATTATTATTATTATTATTATTATTACATCGTATGGACACAGTAATATAAAGCGAGAGGGGGAGGGGAAAGGGGAAGTGGCTACAAAACGCTCGCGCGCGCAAGCCCAGCGGGGGGTGCCCCGCCGCCCGCTGGGCGAATCAAAACAGCGCTTTACCACAAACCCCGAGCGAGAGCGGGGCTATGTAACGTGCAGCGGGGGGGG
>JAPYYV010033682.1:0-12499 GCA_030522625.1 Copidosoma aretas | reverse complement strand
AAATATAGGTACCCGTCCATTTCGATTATTTTTGTAATTACTTTCGTTTGACGATTCATCGGTAAAGTGTCAACCGAGTCGAGTTCAATCCCACGAGCAGTGTCGATTCTTACCCGAGTAAGACCCAAGCTTCCGGAGCGATTGCCGAACGATAAGTGGAAGCTTGTAATTCGATTACGTGACTGTAGTCCGACGAAGAAACTTTCTCTTGTCGTTGATGAGGAAATGAGGAATTGAAATCTGAGGCTTCGATCGATCGCTGACGTTGCCTTGAGCGTAGAATTCGTTTGAGATCATGCATAACTTATTTTACAAGAAAAATCTTCTTTTAATTTCACAAAAACTTCATTTTATTCTTTTATAATGTATCGTAGATATAAAACCAAATATTCTTCTATGACTCGGACATTTTTCGAACGTCTTAAGTATGTGCACGCCAACAACAAAAATCATCCTAACTAACTGCTGAAGGCTACAGCATTAATTAAATAAATACCATTGAAACTTTTGGTAATATTCCAATAATGATTTCCGCAGTGATTACATACTCGTCTCGCCTTCAACTGGCTCAAAATTAAATCCCAATAAATCCACTGTTCAAACAACTTTTTTGTCCCAAAAACTCACAGACCTCAAATCGAGCCTTTCGCTATATTACACCTCAGACTCCCCCCTCGCACGCGCCACCTCTGGCCCCAAGTTGCTGCAGCCACGCGGCTTTTTATGAATCCTCTCTGCGGTAGTCGTCGAGCGCACTGCGTGTCAGTTATTAAATTTTCCGAGTGTTTACTTTCCGCACGAGTGTTGGACTTTCGCCGAACGGAGTAATAGTCGAGATGGAAGCGGGCTTTAATAAACCTACCCCTGGGACCGAAGATTAATTTATTTTCCGAGCACGTGTAATGAAAAATTGGCGTTTTTGTTTTTTATAAAAATTCATCCATCTATACTGGAGAGAACATTTGTAGGAACGTTTTTGACCGTCAAAATTATCACAATTTATGGCATAGGCTATCCTTAGCAGTAATAACGCCAAACTCTCTACTAATCACGCGATTTTTCACTCATAACGAGTAAATATCAGGTCTATCGAAATAAGTAAAAAAGTCTCTCAAAACGATGGAAAAAGCCTCTCATTATGATAAATAAAAAAGACAATTGCTACGGCGGTAGATTTTTTTAATTTTTTTGAAAAACAGTCTGGACAAAGAAAAAAAGATCATATCGTTAGTCGAATTATATTTTAAAAACATCATATCTAAAAATTTTTTTTCAAAAATGTCTCATCTCATAATTGTATACGTATAAGTAATGTGTAAAAAAATTTGAGGTCCGACTTCTTGGGAATTTTATTTTATATACTACGTTATAAGGAAAAAAAAAAGTTGAGTGATACGACATTCTTCTGCACAACGAACGATATACTTTACTATTTCACAAATAACGGATTCCATAATTTTTAATACATTCGATTTTTTTCCTTGCTTCCACAACCTTCTTTTTGCAGAATGAAGATGAATTATTCCTTCATTATAGCGAGTAACCGAATATTCACTCCTAGCGAAGCAAAAGTTATTCATTAAACTGTAAAGACTATGCTCCAAAAATTTGGCTCTCGTCAAGCACGAATCCCCCCTCGAGCGTGTCGACATTCACCCGACACACATCTCAAAAGTATACGGCGCAACGTTGAACACTCCGGCCTCGCGCTCTCGCTTCGAACACTAAAAACTCCGCGCACTCGTACTCAAATGATCTACCATGCGATTTCCAAACCCTCTTTTCGAGCGCGACTGAAAAAAAAGAAAAAAAATATACCGCCTCGAAAATTCAAAAGCGAAAGCAAGATCCCCAGCCCGCGCGCCCAGCCACACGCGCCAAGCCCGTCGATCCCCCGAAACTTCGGTCGCAGCGCACCGGACCCACGACAACTCGAGTCCTCGCGGCCGCCCCGAGAACTGCCGGCCCGTCAACCCCGCCCAGCGACGAACTTTGCCCGTCGAGGCTGAGCTTTCGCCCCCCGTCCCCCGCATCGACTCGACACGTGGTTTCTGCTGGGCTGAGCCGTTGGGCGCTGCGTGTAGGGTATGTACCGGGGGGGTTGCGCGAAAAGCCAGGGAAATTTGGGCATGATTATTCTTTGGGTTTTCGAACGATTTGGAACGAAGGTTATTTCGTTCCGAAAATTTAACGCAAGCAGAACATTTTTGTAATCGGCAAGAGGAAAGTACTTCGGGTCGAATACTTGGACAATTCTCTCATTCTAAATTTCGTTTCCTCCTTCGAAATGTAATGCATCACTTTTGCTGAAATAATTGTGGCAACGTCTCTGTCACGAGTGTTGATGGACATTTTTTTTTCTAAATTTAGATTTTGTTTTTCCGACGAGGTGAGGCCGTCGATGGGCGATGAATTATGGTTTTTCACATATTGGAAAGAGTTTTTTGTAATTTGATAACACTCGAGCCAAAGTATTTCAATTGAGCTTATACTGATGAGACTTTGGTGGATACCAACAATAATGCCCTGACCAAAAGTTACAAGGAACGTACATCAAAAGAATCACAAAAATACGCTTTTATAACGAACCGAATGGTAGAAAATAATGTTATTATTGTACATGTGATTGATGAAAGTGGGTATTGACAATAGCGTGTGTTATTATGAACAATAAAATATTTCGACGATCTCTGCTTTTATCATCATGCATGCATACTTAATAAAATGTTTATTTTTTACTTTTTTATTCATCAATAAAAACATATGTTTATCATTTTTAATATTTTTTTCATTTTTAACTTCGTACGTAAACCTGCAACCAAACTAAACTTTATAGTTCATCAAGGTTCACCTTATATCTTTTAAAATCTTAAAATTAAGTAGAAACGGACAAGTAAGGTAAGACGAGCCATCCTGGCAGATGGATAGTGACCTACCTTGATTTGTATTAGAAATTTGTCATTTTTAATCTGAAAAAAGTAAATGGAAAAGAAAGATTACTTCATTACGGTTACTACGACTTTTTCTACTAATAAAATAAATTAAAAAAGACAAGTTTTAAAGGCGTACAGAAAATTTCATTTTGATTTTTTCATAACAGTACGATAGAGGCTTTTTTGTGGATTCATCCATGCGCATACGCACGCGTAGCTATCCATAGCGTTGAGTGTCAAATGTTTTAACTGAAGCGCCTCGTGTCGTGCTTTTAAACGTACACGCGCTAACGCTGACGAGGTTCAACGGGTGAGATTTTCGTGCTTTTATTTCGGGATTTAAATGCGCGTAGCTGTAAGCGCGGACGTGCGCGCGCTTCCGTTGCACTTTTTCCCTGTTACCCATCCTCGCGATAATTTTCGGATGCCCTTTGTATTCAGTCCGCGTTTACGGTAGAAAAATACGATTAAATTAAAATTACAGATTACGCGTGCAAAGAGTGCGAAAAATTGGTGCTGGCAATCGTTTTATATTATGAGCACAGCAGGTAATTTATCGCGAAAACATTTTGAAATAATACACAAACGAACTATTTATTGAATGTATGCGTAACACGTATGAATAAAAAACAATCGTCTGTGATAATTATTACGCGATGGAAAATTAGTTCAGTCAAGAGATTTATTTTTAAATAACGTGGATTTACTATTTGATTTCAAAATGCAAAGATAATGGATGGATGGCGTTTCAAGTAGTTGTTTGATTATTATTTATAAAATTTAGAAGCACTGTAGCAGTACTTAGCTTATTTATATCATTGTGCAAAGGTTCGAGTAAACACATCCAAGTCAACCTGAGCATAGAAAAATTACACATTACGTCATTGAATGTCGAATCCAGCAATTTTCAGTTTGCCATTGAAATGATTGCTTGAAATTTTGTTGGCTGTTGAGTGCCTCCGTATTTAAATTTTTCAAACTCCACTCCAAAAACATACTGTCCGTCGGGTGGCTTTAACAATTCGTACGCCTCAAAACTTTGTTGTAAAGTTAAAAACCCAACTATGCGTGGATCCCCGAACTTCTAGCTTTGTTTCCAATGGAAAATCCCCTTCCCCCCCAAAAAAAAAACAACAAGACGGAACCCACCAGATTTTCCCCAAACAGCGCTCAGCTCTGTCAACAAAAAAAGCCCTCGAAAAAACAGCTCGGCCATTCCGACCCGAAAGCCGCGTCGTCGTCGCGAGAGCTTCCACCCACGGTCCTTTGTGCTTTGGAAAATCGTAGCCCCGAACGCTCCTCCCATCGTTTTCTCCGCGCCGGCCGCACTTGGAGAAAAGGATGGGAAAAGAGCCGTGATCGCGCGCGGGATGCGGGCCGCGCGAGAGGAAATCGAGACACCCGGCGCGGAGGGGGGGGGGGGGCGGGGGGGGGGGGGGGGGGGGGGGGGGGGGGGGGGGGGGGGGGGGGGGGGGGGGGGGGGGGGGGGCATACGTGCCGTTCGGCGTTATGTGCCCGGCATGCAAAGTCTCGCCATCGAAGCGCTCGGCGAGTGTTTTTACATTCAAACGAGCTTTGTTTATGCACGCGTACGTGGAGCGATAAGCTGTCGGGGATGAATTCGTGAGTGCGGACGCGAGTGCAGGTGCGGGATGGATTTTTGTGTTTTATCCGGCGTGGGAATCGCGCCATCGGAGAACTTGGATTATTTATTTTCCGAGTCGGACGTTCGATTATACATACACGTAGTATTTCAATTTTCATCTTATTTTCGGTGGAAATTGTTCGACTGGGATTAGTCGTGGGATTAAAATTGGAATGATTTTCAATCGAAATTTCTGATACGATGTTGGTTGAAAATTAATACCAATCGATCAGGTTCGGTACGAGTCGGACGTTCGATGATTTAATGAAGTACTTTGGTTTATTACGATTTCCATTAACCATTAATACCATAATAATGGTATTAAAAATGGTCCGAATTAACCTTCGTCAGTTCGATTGATGTTCGTTCGGTATTTTACACAATTAATGAGAATTATGTGGGCTGCGTTTGATTATTTGATGTTTAATATTATTTCATTCATCTCTAAACTGAAATTCAAAAATAAAATTTCACGTTACTTTCGAAATTTCAACAACACGTCGCTGAAAAACATCATTTTTTTTGGTCCCCTCTTTCATTGGGCTTCCAGACACTTTAACAGTTTATGGCTCTCGAACGAAACGCTTTGAGAGCGATGAAAAAATCTCAAAGGGTTTTTTTTTTTCATTTTCCGCTCGTTTCTTTTACTAAAATGTTTGAGAGGGCTGACCCGCGCGTAGAAAATCCCCTGAAGTAGAGTGGGGGTACTGTTACCCGACTTTTTATTACAGTCTTTTTTTTATACTTCATCAAACCTTGAAATTTTTTTTACAATTTTCTGGCTTTTACCAAACTATCTCATACCAATGACAAGGAGATGCACCAAGTAGAACATACCAATGGATAGTCAGACAATCGCTTTCGTGAAATAAAACGGAGCGCTTTTCCGCCCGACGAGACAAAAGGGGGAACAAAACAAAAACAATTAACGTCAAAAAAGGGGGGGGGGGGGAAAGAACAGTAATAATAATCATTTCCCTCTTGTCGCCTCGTTTTCCGCTCCCGGGGCTCGGTTTACGACAACCGGCCCGGGCCGTCCCGGGATAATTAAACGGGCCACCCTCGCGAAGAATGATTGCAGCCATTCGCGGCAATTGAACGGAGCAAAAATTTACGACGTCTAATTAATAAATAAAAAAAGCCAAACGGGGGGCTTTGCCTGCAGCGTAAGGTGTATCGGAATTAATTTAGTCGCTCTAATTTCCTGCGGAGCAGCTGCCGAGAAAGTCGATAATGGAAGTGGGGGTCCGGGAGTGAGGGGGAGTTTGGAGAGCCGAGACGTTAATTAAGCGCCTTAAATTGGGATTTTCGCTCGATGTTTGATTTGGAAAGAAGTTTGCTGAACGTATTTAAAGCCGGTGTTTTTGAATGATTGTTGAGATTATCGCTGATTTGCGGACGGGTGATTGAATCCGGCAACTGTAAGGATCTGAGAAGATGTAAATTTATCTGCTGTCCAAAAATAGGTGTATTATTTATTATTATTAGAAAAAAAAACATCCTTCTGATTGATGCACATCAATACTTGTCCATTAATTGACAGTTATATTCTTGTTTTTAATTGACCAATTAATTATTAGACTCTACAGTATCACACGACTTATAAATCAAATTTTACTTTAGTCGCTCGTTTGATATTCTATTGATAATCGATAAAGCGTGATAATAAATTATACAGCACTAGATACGCAATTTCACAAGATGCACTTGATGTGCTTTTAAAGGGGATCGAAGACTCATGTTCTCAGCCCAATATTTGGACCAATGAATTATTGAATATAAAACTAATTTGATAAAAATAAAAAACAGAGGCACTAGATAAAGGTTACATCTTGTGCATCTGATTTTTTATTTTATTCAAGAAGTTATTGGTCCGAATATCAGGCCAAAAGCACGAGTCTCCAACCCCCACATTGTAAAACATTTTCCATGTTTGATATTATTTTTAATTTTTTTCCATCATCCGTTAAAAAATCTGCGCTGCGCTCTTATATTTCTTCGTTGAAGTGTTGCATTTACGCATCGGTGATTTATTTTATAATTTCCGCCAACCCGTTTTATCACACCATTGAATTTAAATTTTCATCGTTGCAACATCACTGCTCACTCAACTGTTCTTTGGAAGTTTGGCAAATATTGCCCTTTGTTGCGGATCTACTGCTATCGAATTCCTTTTTCAAAAATCGTGTGGAAAAAAAAACTTAAAAAAAATAATAAAATATCAAAATTTCTTTTGGTCTCAAAAAAAATCCCTTTGCACCAGAGACTATTCCGATTTTTACACAGTTGGCCCGCAAAGCCATGAAGCAAATCGACGCGCGAACAAGACAAATATCCCTCAGCGTTAGCGTTATTTATCATTGGTTCGGGTAATAGGCGATCCCAACCAACGCGACCGAATATTGCGCGCCAAACACTCGCGAGCGATACCGTGCCTTTTATTTTTTCGCGCGAACAACAAAGTCGAGCGAACGGTTTCAATGGCATCCGCGTATTGGAGATGCGCTGGGATTATTTTTCGGGCCAACGCTCGTGCAATATTGGCTCACCGTGAATTGGATCGGTGTAGTTTGAAGGATGGGATTTCCGATCGGTCGATGCACACGCGATCGAATCAGTTTGTCGCTGATTCCTGGGACGAAGCTTCTCTAAATTGGGATATCGCAATACGTTTCATCCTGATGCATACCATAGGCTGAATCTTGCATGAAAAGGGTATTTTTATACTATATATTATGTTTGGAAAAGTAATATTTTACATACATTTTATGAGCTTTGTGTACACAAACCTTGAAAAGATTTTTACAACGAGCACGAGTCACTGATGGATTTGCGGGGGAAAAAATATTGCAGCGACGGTTTTAAAAAAATAAATCACTAGAAATGTAGAATACGTGGAAACAAAAAATACAGTTTTATGAAAAGATGGAGAACACCGAGTAAAATTTAAAAGTAATGATTCTTATTTTGGTTTCTAAAGATAACCAGTAGTGCTACTTTTAGTGTGAAAATGTATAACTAGAAGAATATCATTTGTTTCCTGCAAAGCACAAAAATATTTCCAATACTGAGTGTAAAATTGAAGCACTTGTAACATTACATATAACACGAAGCGCCTCTTCCTAGTACGAACTGTAGCTACAACTACTTTAACATTGGGCTGGTTATTAATGTTTGACGTTACACACCGTTTCGGCGCACAAAGTGTAATTTCACCAATGACAACGAGATGTACATGATGCTAAAAACTGTTACTGGGTACTCCATACGACTCCTCAATATTATTTAGCACGGACAAAAAAAGTTAAATCAGCAGTATCCCGAGCTCAACTTGTACCCCTTTCGCGAATTCCACCGTCTTATCTGCCGTGCAATTAACCCCCCCCCCGAGTAAGATCAGCCGGGAGCCAGGACACCCCTTGCCGGAGAGCGGTCCCCCTCGTCGCTCCCGAGAACCCGGCTCGTCGCAAAAAGCGGCGCCCGCTTCGTTATCGCCCCTCGATATTCCGATCCTCGCAGCGGCAGCGGGGCGTCTCTCCCGCGGCCGTTTCCCCCCGATCGACGCGCTTTCGTCGATGGGGGGAAAAACTCACGGGCGCGTTTCTCCCCTTTTGTCGAGGACAGGCCGGGACGGTGCGGGCTTCTTCTTTTCTTCTCCCCCGCGGCGAAGGAGCGCCGGAATCGCATTTGGGTTTCCGAAGAGAGCCGGGGAGGTTTTCAGGACTGTTGTTCCTGTTTTTTTTTCACTCGTTTTCGGGGATTTTTTTTTTTTTTTATCTTTCGGTAAGGTTTTTTTTTTTCGCCCTTCAGGATGGAAAAGTGCACATTTAAATGCCGACGTACAAATACCGCGTTGATTCGAAGATACAGCGCATTTTTAAATACTGCATTTTAAATTCAGCGTGAATTAGAAAATATGTCTTACGATTGACGGGTATACCACATTGCTGGGAGAATCTTTAATACTTGCGTTTAAAAATTCTTAAAAGGTATATACGTCGAAGTACGCATCTATAAATTCGCATTCGTTAACAATGATGCAGCATTCGGATACTCTTACGAATCCTCGAAAGTATCTAAGATCAGTACTCAAATACCAAATACACGCCCATTCCTTCTCGTCTTAACCATGGCACGATCGTCTACTATTGGTTTATCCAATGCGCTCGTATTTGTTTAAAATCGATGAACAAACAAAACTCATCGAAAAACCAAATATAGTCGAGCTGGCAAATCGAGTTTACAAAACTTCTGTTCCACCGTCCGCGTCGAAGGAAGCCACATACGAAGTTACGGACGATATTTCCCAACACCGGACGTCGCTATAAATAATAATCAGGTTAACAGACGGCAACACACTTCTCGAACGTCTATTTCCATGCAAAGAGGCCAGGTGCCCCATGAAACGCCGCTCTTTTTTTACTTCTTCGCATCGAGTGTTCTTCCCCCTTATTTTTTTTTTTTTTTTTCGCTCTCACATTTTCCGCGCGGAGACGAGTACAGCGGTGTATCTTAAAATACCGCCGAGGCGATCGATGCGAAAATGCGGGGCGAGCCGGTCTCCAATGCTGGTGCGATAAAACGTGATCCCCCAACCGTCTCTTCGAGCTCTGCAAATGTATACATGTATCCCCCCAACGCCGCGAGGAGCTATGGGCTCTCGTAAGCCTCTCCCTGCTGCTGACTTTACGGGCCGAATGGTTTTTGAGTGGTATTTTTTTTTTTTTTTTGCCCCGTCCCTCGCAGTCTCAGGCTGGTTAATAAAGAGAAGCTCTAATGGTCCGGCGCGAGGGCGGATCACGCTCTCGGGAAGGTATATTATTCATTCACCCGGACCTTTTTGAGCGCGAGTGCTCCGTGAGATTTTCAGAAGCCCTCGGGCGCGCTTTGGGCCGAGGGTTGGAGTGAATTTTTAAAAGACGGTAAAAGGTCTTGTCCGAATTCTGTCTTCGTCGCGGATAGAAATCAGAGAGTGACTGGTGCATGAGAAATGATTCGACCGGTCGAATAGTCGCGACAACTGATGGCAATCGTTTTGCCGAGGGTGACTCAAAACGATTGCGAACAAAAAATTTTCGATGGATTGTTTTCAGAACAACATCATCAGCCCACCGCGTCTCGTCGAGAATAGTCCGTACAAACTGTTTTCCCCTTACTTGCGAGTCCGTAATGTCCGAATAAAACGTCAGCCAACATTACTCTCGGCGCTTCTTTCACCCGCGAAACGAGAATCCTCCTAACGAAGACGGCGTCCTCCCGAGAGTATTGCGTGAATACAAATTCACACTCCGAAAAATCCAGAGCCGTGGGGCAACCCTTTCCGGCGTGAAAATTCCCCGAACGCGTCCTGGAATTTCTGAGAAAGCTCTCAACGCCAGCCCGCACATCTTGGGAAAAAAACCATTTCAACATAGGGTAAAAAAAAAAATACAATAAAAAGGGTGCTTTCAAGACAGTAGAGAAGTATGTACTGTTTAAAAAGGTACAAGTAAACGACCAGCTGAACAGTGAACGTACTCTGGAAGAGTTGCATTTCACTGTTTCAAATTGTGAAAACCTTTTCCAACGGAAGCGACTGTGGAAAAAAAAGGTGCCCACAAGAGTCGAACATAATTACACAGAATTGTCTGCTATGGTTTTTTTTTTTTTAATTCTATTCATACACGTGAGACGTCAGTTTGATGAAATATTTATGCATCGTGAGAAGTACCACGAGAAAAAACACCGCGATAATGAGTTACGACACCTCGTGTTCGTATTCCGATTACTCTTTCCCATTAGCCCTGCAAGACCGTGAAATAGCGTACACGAACCTCCACCTATGCAGATCACATTTGCACTCTCTCGCCCCACGCTCGAAACCTAAAATATTTTTCCCACCCCCGTCGCACCGCGCACTCGAGTACCTGCGAAACGACTTTCCCGCCGTCTCGGATTCAGAGAGGACACGCGCGTACTCCCCAGTAACCCCGAAGACACAGCCCCCACGGTCCGCGCGAATCCGCCGGGCCTGCCGTCCAAGCGCGCGCGCACCGCAGCCGGAGAAAGAGGAATTTCATCAAGCGCCGTAAATCCTCGATTCGTTCGCCGATCCGTGGCGGCGGGGGCCGCTGTTCCGCGGGACGGGAGGCGCGGCTCGGATGGGCTCTCGCGGTGACGGCTGCGGCAGTTATCACGAGGATGGCACGCGCTGATGCAGCTGGATTTCGAATTCGCGGGGTGACGCGTGGTTTTTGCGTTGCGTTGTCGCTGTCGCGGTCGCGCAGTTTCGAGCGCCGACTCGCTGCAGGAGAGAGCGGCTGGCTGACCGTTCGCGGGTCTTACTACTGTGGAGCGGAGGGGTCGGGTTTGCCCGACCGAACGAGGATCGGACTGCTTGGCGAGCACGAATCGGGGATTCGCGAGGTGTCTGATCGAACGTTGATTTTACTACTTGCCGATTAGGATCGAGGGAGTTATCAGGGGTTGATTTTGGTAGAGAAAATTTTCTTCGCGCGATCATTCTTTGACGACCGTGCAAAATTACGAACTAGTGAAAAAAACTAAAAAGCGATGCTTCAAAATTAAATTCGTACGCGTACGATCTTTGATTCTCGTCTGTAGCGTGCAAAAATACTGTTGTAACATTACGTTCAATCTTTGAATTTTCATATCTTCATTACGCCACCGCTGGATGGATGTTCTAAAATTTTAACGTCTAGTTATGATCTAGGATGGTATTTTAGTGTTTCAAAAAAATTTTCAAGCGATAATGAAAAAATTTGTGTTTTGCAGAGACTTTGCGTTTTAATTTTTTAGGAATTTTAACCTAAATCCTTCTGAAGTTCTAATATGTTGTGAATAATACCTGAGCTGTTCGTTTAATTTTTTTTTCAAGACCCTTAATAAGTAGTAATAACCTTCTTTACTGCATTTCTCTTTTGCGTCTGACGAAACGAGGGTTTTACTACTGATTTTTCTATCCCACAACGTTTAGATTTGCAGCCAGTCACTTAAAGTTTTTACTAAATCACCCGCTTAAATTACCATAAACTTTATTTTCCACTTCTCTCCTTGACCCAACTCGAATATCAACAATATTAGTGCATTCTTCGCCATTAGATCCATCAATCAAAAGTTTTTAATTAGTTCCGCGTAATGATTTTCGTATAAGAGTTTCGTATTACTGAAACTCTAAAGAAACACTCATAACGGGTACTCAATTTTTATTTCGAGTCTTTCTCTCCTCTATTATGACTTTAATTTTAGCTCCAAATCCATACTTTGCTGTTTTTAATAAAACTCCGAATCCTTCTCATCGATTTAAAATAAATTCTGAAAAACAATCATGACAAATTCTTAAGGAAGTTGGTGCGATCAAGTGGTTCTCGGCCAATACAACTGCATGATTATTCAATCATTGTTGTTTACTAACGTTAATTGGTAATTAAAATATCCTAAAAGACTTTGAAATAACAGATATCGCAGGGCGCATTTTAAAATTTCGATGAAATCCAAAAAGTAGAGAAAAACTTTGTCGCATATGAAAATCAGGATGTTTAGCAAACGGACTCCTCCAAAATATCATTATTCTCGAAGGTCTCGGAATAACGTATCAGTATTTTGAAAAAGATTTGTTGCCCAAATAGTTTTTTTTTGCGGAGAGTGCAACTTTAAAGCTTTGTATCTTTAAAACGCCGAGGAAAATATTTGCGAAATTTCGACCAGTAATTTACGAACTAACGACCAAGTTTTAGTACACATCGGGCGTAGGCCGATCCTCGATTTACCCACGCGCGCACAGGACGCGAGCTTGCGTCCCAAAGTGAAAAAATGCGCTGTCACAATCCACGCTCCGGCCTGAAAAAACCCCTGCGGATCCCCCCCGCGCAATCGATATTCCTTGCGTGAGCCCGGCTGTCGTCGTCGAAAAACGAGGAAA